>CP139501.1:12527235-12642235 GCA_021014915.2 Artemisia tridentata subsp. tridentata | reverse complement strand
TTTCAATTTCTTAAACCATAAAACCCCTAAAAAAAACCCAAAACCCTCTTTAAACAATTCAATTCCCCTTTTTTTTTTACAATTCAATTTTTTAAACCAAAAAATAATCTATTTTTTTTAAAAAAATTAAAAAAACCAAGCCAAAACAAGTTTTTCCACTAAAAATTTAAATTTTTATCCCAATTAAAACTAAATTTTATTATAAATTTTTACTTAATTCCCAAAAAACCAAAATACCTTTTAAATTTAACCATTTTTAAATTTAAAGGGCCACAATTTTATTTTTTATTTACAAAATTTCCCCCTTTAAAATACCCTACCAAAATTTTAAAAATTTTCTAAAAAAAAAACATTCCCCCCCACCCCCCCAAATTATGCCCCATACAAACCTAAGTCATCACCTTGTTTTCTACTTTTTCTAAAAAACAAAACAACCATAATTCTAATTTTAAAAAAAACAAAAGGGGGTAATTAAACCCATCTAAAAAAACCACTCCCCCTAAAGACCCAAAAAAATTTAAAAACTTTCTTCACCTTGCATTTTTTCAAAACTTAAACCACCACTAAAACCCCTTTACTTTTTTTCCTATTTTTCAACCCAAAACCATCTTTTCCTTTTAAACACAAAAAAAAACCACCCAAAACCCCCACCCTCACCCTTTCAAAAAACCAAAAAATAAAAAAATCCCCGTCTAATAGGAAAAACCCTTTGCCACAAAAAAACTTTTTTCTTTTCTTTTTAGGGGAAAATTATTGTTTTTTCTCCCTTTTTTTCTTTCCCAAAACCACACTCTTTTTGTTTAAAAAGGGCCCAATAATTTTTTAAAAGTCAAAAATTTAAAAATTTAGAAAACTTATTAAATTTTTTTAAAAAATGTTAAATTGATTTTATTTTTTTCCTAACTCCAAAATCTTTTTTTTTTAAATTAAAAAAATTTTTGTGACTTAAAAAAAACAAAATTTAATAAAAAAACAAAACCCCTGAAAAAAGGTAAAAATTTTATTTTTTTTAAAATTTCAAAAAAAAACAAATTTTTTAAAAAGGTCCCCTTTTTTGGTTTTTTACAAAAAAGTTTTAAAACAAAAAAGGCCCCAAAAAAAAACCCCGATTTTTTTTAAAAAATTTGGACAAGTTAAAACACGCGGGGGCGGGCATGGGCCTTTTTAATTAAAAACAATTTTTTTTTTTTTTTTAAAAAAACAAAAACCCTTTTTTAAATTAGAAGGTTTAAAAATCCCTTATAAACTAAAATATTTATCTTCCAAGAAAAAACAAACCCTCTAATTTTTTATAAAATTTAATTTTTTTTTTTTTCCCTTTTTTGCCAAAACCACAAAAAGTCATTAATTTTTTAAAAAAAATTTTCCCAAAAAACTTTTTTTTGCAAAAACCCCATAAATTTTAAAAGAAAAAAAAACCCCAAAAAATCTTGCCTTCCCCCCCTTAAGGCTTTTTTTGGGGTAATAAAAAAAAAAAACCCTTTTTTTAAAAACCCTTCCCCCCCTTTAATAAATTTTTTTGAAATATAGGGTAAAAACTGTCATTCCACCAAAGTTGAAGGGTAAAAGTTGTCATTTTATGAAAGTTCAAGGGTATAAAGTACAATATTTTTATATATACTTCGATAATATATTTCACTACTTAAAGATTCGGGATTTGCTATAAAACTTATATAAGAAATATATTTAACAACTCAGGATTATTTATAAAATTTATATATATGAAATATCGATAAACTATCAAAAGAAACATAAACATATGAAATATAATAGAATCTTATCATCCACCAACTTTTGAAAAGATTTCATGTTGTCTCATTTAACATTTACCCGTTAACAAAACACTTACGAAACAAATATTAAAATCACGTATATATGAATACGAATACTGAAACTTGACATATTCACCTAGGTTGCGTGTCGGAGCATTTTATTCACTATACTTTATTTGTTTTCCATCCAGACTACTAAGGTGAGTCATAGCCCCTCTTTTCTTATTTTGAATTACTTTTAGGGGAGATACATGCTCGTTTAACTTACAAATCTTACTCGTTATTTATAAACATTTTACTCGATTTATGAAACACTCTTTTTGCTTACTGAAACTTATTGCATACTGAACACAAGTAACTTCTGTATGATATCTTGATTATTATTGCCTAAGTTAACTACTTTTTCCATTAAAAGTCCTTCAATCATGAGCCATTAATCACTTGCGGGTGAACGCGAATATAGTGAATAGATCTATTGGAATTGATGACCCATTTGTGTTACAGGAACGTAACCAAATGCACTTTATTTGAGATCAATAAAGAGACTGGCAAACTCCTACTCGAGAGCATAATTGCTATATTTAATTATGTAGTAATTTACATCAATAGTTCATTACTATGATGTCCATCCTGTTAACGTTTTGCGTGTCATGAGCTTAGAGCAATAATTATTATTTACCCATAATTGTATTCGTTGCAATTATCTTCTTAAACTTGAAACTTGTGTTAAACTGATTTGCTTACAAACACTATGGATTTCACTCAACTTTTGACTATCGAAATCAACTGTTTTATTTATAAACTCTATGAACTCACCAACCTTTGTGTTGACACTTTTAACATGTTTATCTCAGGTCCATAATGAACGAGGATGGTACGAAGAGGCACGGATACTGAAAGAAGGCTAATTATCATTCGAAACTTATTTAACAAGCTGTAAAACTACTGGGACCTCATTTTGTAAACTCTGATATTTATAAAATTCAAATTATAAATATTTTAAAACGACTCCATTAGAGATCGTTTTCTACTATTATAACTGTTGTACCGTCGAGTAACACCCAGCTTGAGTTCCGCTGCGTATCCCGAAATTGGGGGTGTTATAGATTGGTATCAGAGCTATAGTTATAGAGAAACGGGTCTAATTGAGACCTAAACTATAACTGCTTTTCCACAAAAATGTTTTATAGCCTTTCGCTCTCCGTGCCTTCCATCCTCCAAACGATTATGTGACTTCTAAGTAATTCATGCTACAAAAATACTTTGGCATATTGATACATATTCGACATGCTTTCGATCACTTTATACAAACAACGGAATCAACATACTTGCGTATGCCTATTCTAAGGCATCACGACTCAATCACATTTCCTCGAGCATGTACCTACTTCTATATTTTTGCAATTTACGAAACCTTCTCAAGATATTGTGGGTTGCACAAGTCCTACCTTATTTTACTCACCAAACTATTTTAAATACTATGTCAACTTTCCTTGATTATCTTACTCCCATCCCTAGAGATGAGTGTAAATACTCCTTCTGCACTCCCAAAACATCTATGCACTAAATTACCTTTCGATTAAGTACGAATATCAAGTCAGAAATTCTTAAGTAGGATGATTTACAATGTCTTTATTTGAATGGATTGGGACGCCACTTTATTTAAATAAAGGAATTATGAATCACCGAACCATAAAGTTTATACTCCTTTATTTACATTGTTTGGGACGGCTCTCTATGTAAATAATGAATTATAAACGAGTGGGCTTATTTGTATCTGAAAGGACATAAGTATGAACTCGAAAACCAGTAGAAATCATTAAACACAAAACGTAATCTTTTATTAGAATCCACGAAAATTAATAGCGAAATAATTAGCATCGGTAGTGCTAATAATACAAAGATTACTAAGTAAGGAATATAATCGCCAATTGGTTGACCCACCAAGGCAAACACCACCAACCCAACAATAGCGAGAGCCACCACGGGATGTATCACCTTGATTATTCTGTGCGATAAATACAAACAAAACATTAAACACGATAGCAAGACTAGAAACATAAAGACAAACGAGTTTTATTTCACTTTTATTAAGGATTACATAGAAACATAACAAGGACTCATTTTAACAATCCTAACTCGAGACTATTTCTCCCAATGCGACGAATGCCCGCGCAATGCGACGGTATATAGTGGTAAATAATTATACTTGTGAACTTGTGCTTCTAGTGTGACCCTTGATGCAACGTACACTTACAGGTTCAATTTGTAGTCATTGCGAGAAAAAAATCTATAAGTTAGAAATGAAAAATAATAAAAGTTTAAAGATTAAACAATATTTATACTATTAATTTAGTGATAGATGTTGTTACCATATTTATGTGACTTTAAATGGTGGATTTTTTTTTTTTTTTTTTTTTTTCTTTTCAAATAACAACTAGTTTTTTCGGCCATTATGAAATGAGCGAGAATTTTAAAAATTTAAAAAGTACAAATAAATATATGAATAACGAGCACTATAAGGATGGCGCAGTACATGACATGTATTGCAATATTGTAACGCCAATCCTTAGGGTCCAACTTTCCCCCATATTGCACTCTTATCGAGCCCTCTAATGAACGTTAGTCATTGAATTCCCCGTAGGTTATTATTAATATTCATGCACAATATATAGAGATGCATGAGCAAACCCTAATGCATCATACCCTGCAGTTGGGCTTGTGCCATCAAAAGTATCATCTAATAGTACTCCTAACAATCCGAGCGACGAAATCGCGAAAGCTCGGATCGAGGAGAAAACTTAAAACATTAAAGCAATAACAAATAAATTTTATTTTTTGATGAACAGATCCGACTGCAAGCGAAAGAAATTCACATAAAAAACAAATAAAAGTAGTAGCAAAAGCAAATAACGGAAGACATCCGATATCAAGAGATTAATCTTCATCATGTAACAAGAACAACAAAAAAAGCAAATAAACAAAAGCAAAAGCAAAGCGTAGACTGTATGTGGCGGCGGTTATGCTCGTTGGGTTTGTGCAGAATTCAAAACGAAGAGATTGGCGCTGACGGCGTCAGTAAACTGCAAACGTTTTAAAAGTTATATCCTAAACAATATGTGGGTATGGTTTTGGCCGAATTTTTTTATTTTTTCTAATATATAAGGAATAAATGATGGCGGTTAGGGTTTGACGAAGTGGCATAGAGCCAACGGTCGAATAGGCCTCGGAATTAGACCCACTCGTGATAACATGTTAGACATTGAATTTCCGGTAGGTTATAATTATTATTCATGCACAATATATAGAGATACATGAGCAAACCTTAATGGACAATAACTCACAATTGGGCTTCAACCATCTAATTTATTATTATTATTATTATTATAAACGATGATTTTTATTAAAACTAGCTAGCAAGGAGCTATAAACAAAAGAAGTTGCAAAAGACTACAAGCACGAACAAACAATAACCGGATCACTAGCCAGTTTAACCGACGTGGTTTAAAACGCCTGCTCCTTTGACAAATCCATGAGTGGGAAAGGAGTTTCATATCAATTTCGATATGATTATCATCTAATAATGAAAACAGAAGAAAAAATAAAAGTTTAATCAAGTATTTTCATCTTCTTCTTCAAGCTTTCCTGTTCCTAGGGTTGCCCAACATTCTTTCCGTAATTACTACATTTAATGGTGAAACTAGCTTTCAAGAGAATGAGTGTCTCATTGTTATCGTTTGATTACTTTTGTGTAATTAATTACTTTTTATATTGACATATTCCATCCATATAAACTCATAGAATTATTATTAAGCAAAGAACTAGGCTATACAAGAGAGTTATTTATAAAACAAAAAAGTACGATGAGCATGTAATATCAGTAAATGCTTGTTTGCTTAAATGTCATTACATTAACATGATTAGATGAGCTAAAAGTTTGTGTCCAATACAAGTATGGTTCTCATGTGAACGATAAAAGGCTAGATGTTTTAAAAACAACGTTGAAAATTAAGATGGGCATATATAGAGATAACTATGAGTTTGGTGTTGATGTGAATCGAAGCAGATGAACTGTTGTAAGTGCAACATTCAAGTCTTTAAGAAAATAAGACATAAATAATTACTAATTTGACGAACATATTAAGATAACGACTAAGAGAAAGACAAATTGGTCACGCATGTAGGGGGAGCTCGAACTAATTTGGGAAAAGTGTTATTTTCTTGATCTAATTATGGTATAACCTTATCGCTTATCCTATTTAGACGTGGATTATTATTGGGGGCTGATATTTACAGGGACGAGATTTATCCATAAACGGAAGTTTAGAGTGAACTGTCAAATATACCCTTGCATATATTATTTACGGCAACTCCTAAACTCCATTACATCTTCTTCTCTTCCGCACTTTATTTTGACTGATAAGTTCACCACCGAATCCCTTAAACTAAATCATAAATCAGAAACATTTAACCCTCGTGATTTTCATGTCTTGGTGTATCCAATATACTGAATCATATGTTATTATGTATATATGATTTTTCTCTTTTAGCGTCGAATTCCGGCACCCAATGATCATCTTAATTGATGATCTATTTTTACTTTCTATAGTATATGTAGTATATGATGTTGAAGCCATTTATCTTCATAACAACGTACAAACATCCTTAAAAAGAATGCCAATTGTTGTGTAACACGTACAAATATATATGAAACAGGTTATTCATTTGTGAGTTTTTTTTTTTTTTTTTTTTTTTTTTTTTTTTTTTTTTTAAAATTTTAAAAAAAAGGTTAATCACTTAAATTGAAAATCATGGCATTATCTCAAATGATGTTGTTTCTTGATATTCTTTATATTCTAAATCAGTGATCAAATATGAACCAAATGGATATATGTTGTCGAGGTTAGGTGGTGGCGGTACCCCTTATATAAACCGGTAAATCGACGTGGCCGCAAATGGAGTCGCCGTAAATATGGAGGTGGCCGGTAGTGGAGGTGCCCAGAAGAAAAGAAACTGTGTAAAATATAGTTTAGGGTTTCAAGGTTAAATGTTTTATAAAGAAAATGGATTTATCAACTCCCATAATTATAACTAAGAAAAAGAAAAAACAATGTGAGCAGGTCGGTAACCCTATTTTTTCCACAAATAGTGCATTTACGCAAACTAGTAAAAGAGAAATTCCTTTTTTTTTTTTTTTGTAAAGCAGTAGAAGAGAAATTTCTAATGATACTTTAAATCGAGACTAAATCATAATAAAACTCAAGCAAAAATAATCAACTTACTCAGTGGTAACTGATTCAAGATTAGCATGTGAGGAAAAGTGGATGGTTCACATGAAGATGAAGAAAACCAAAACATAAAGAAGAACAAAATAATCACCGAGTGTGGTGGTGTTTGATTATGACACAATGTTAAAAAAATCTTACATAACTTGGTGTAGTATCTAACTAATAGATTAATATCTTAAATCGTTTAATTGAGGTTAAATTGTTTACACGGACTTGTATAATTGTGTGAGTACGTTTTTTTATGTTTGAAAAAATAATGACATAGATGGAGTGTTGTTAGAACATTGACCTAAAATAATGTGAAAAATACATTCTCTTATAACAAAGAACTCAAATCAATCAACATTATTTGGTTGGTAAAAGTTATTTTTATTCAACTTTAGATATAATTATTTTATATGAGAGAGAAGTAAGGTTGCTTCAAAGAAAATTGTGAAGGCGAAAATATTAAGAGATTTTGCAGAACCAAGCTAATGTTCATACCATTGAACATGATTATAAGGACTTGACAATGCCAGAGAGAATCTTGTATCGTCTATATAAACAACAACTCAGTGCAAAGACATCGTGTCTACTGACAGCTACGAGACTAAATGCATTTCACAAAAGAAGGTTCAAAGGGTCACACCTACTTATCCGTTGCAAGTTTCAACTATTAAAACTTCATCGGAACTTTTGTGTATTACGACTGATCTACATTTATGTAGGGGATTGTCGGAAAATTTTGTTGCTAAAAGTTTTTTTTTTTTTTTTTTTTTTTTTTTTTTTTTTTTCAACTTTGGACACAATTATCTATATGCATGTGTCATATATATTACTCCCTCCGTCCTAAAATAATTGTCCACAGACAAAAAACACAAAGTTTAAGAAAATATCATCGCTTTCTCTTTCTTACTTTTTGCACAAAAGACAATTTTACCTTTAACTAATTAATTTATAACTTGTTTAAAGTTTGTAATACTAACCTCAAGTAAGGTTAATATAGTAAACTTGATCTATATTCCTTATCTATTTTTGGAAGTGGACAATTAATTTGGGACAACCCGAAAAGGAAATGTGGACTATAAATATGGGACGAAGGGAGTAGTAATAGTTTGCATATATTAGTAATAGTTTGCAGGTTCACGTTCTCCTTGAAGAGAGTTTCACAGTGAGCTTTTATGTGTCCAAAATAGATTTGTTGTGAATGAGTTATCACGTCTCAGAGTTAATTCGGTAAATTCATTTGCTTTGTATCCCACATCGCTAGGATGAGTAAATTTGGGTGCTCTCTATTATGTTTAAATAGATGCTCTAATTGTTTTATACACATCAAATCAATAAGTATTATTGATTTTCAACACAAGGAATACGGATCTTATAACTTGAAATTTCGGGCAGTTTTGTTAAGCTCGACAATAAAACTTACTGCTTCAGTTTTGGTACCATAAGAATTACTGATTTCCAACACAAGGAATACGCATCTTATAAGGTGAAATTTCGGGTAGTTTTGTTAAGTTTGACAATAGAACTTACTGTTTCAGCTTTTGTACCATAAGAAACATACGCGAATCTATTTTAAGAGAAGTGTGTCAAACACGTGTTTCGGATTATTACTCCTATCGTTGGTGATCTGCTAAGTTTTTCGACCTTTTACTTTTTTATTTTAATTATCGTTAATTAGATTATGTTTTCTTTTTTCCCCAATCTGTATTTAATTTCTTATATTATACTTTTATTATTGTAATCTTTTTTCTATTATTATTGAAAAATATACCGTCTCCCTACAGGAAAAAATGAAAAATAACATGGATAATAATCTAGAGTAAAGTACCGATCATAACTTTTATTGAAAAGCCATTAGAAGTGCAATGCTCGATATTCAATGTTTATTTATTTTTAATCATTTTTGTTTAATTTGTTAGAATTAGGTTCGTTGTTCAAATTTCGTATTTTGTACCATATACTTTGCAGGAGTATAAACATAAATAAATACATAGTTTTTTCCCTATAAAATTATTTTACTACGTAAGTAACATTATTAACATTTCTTTTGTATACATTTAACTAATCATCACGTACAACATTCGATAAAATAACAAAAACTTATCCTGGGGCCTCAAAATAATCGGTAGTGATGTAAAAGGGTCTCACAGCCTCACTTCAAAGAAATCTCATTTGAAGACTTGCAGAAAACAAAAGCAACATGGAGATTGCCAAGACGGCACTAAAATTATCAGTACAATGAATGGAAAGAAGAGCAGTCATGTCGACATGAAAATCGTGTTATTTTGTTCTTAAAAAATTGTTATGGTCACCAAACTCAATATCGCCACATCACAATTCAACCTACCACCAAACCCATCATCAAACCCATTTTTGTAGGTGGATTCCACTCAAGTGACCAACATGGCTCATATAGAACAATTCGTTTTGTTGTTGCTGTTTTTGTTGTTGGAGGTCGAACATTTGTTTTTGTAGTTGGAACTTCTTTTGTTCCATTTCCATTTCATGCATCTTGATCTCTTAAAAGGTGTCGCAGTCTGTTTTATTTTTATTGTTATAAACGACGATGTTTGACTTATAAATTCGTTAACCAACAACCGAGCCAACACTGCTTCATTAAGCGCCGCTGACGATGCCGATGGAACGGATGATGCCGACGCTTTCTTTTTCAATATGTCCCTGCCTATTGGTCGAACTTCCTGCATTTCCTTTCCCTCTTCGTCTCCTGCCATTTGATTGAGATTAATTTCACCGTCTGCGGACTCCGATGCGTTAAACGAAGTAGACCCCGATGACTTAAATTTCTTAAAAGTTTGTTGTTTCACTTCTTCAAAGTTTGGAATTTCCGCATCCTTCCATTTTAGAGACGCATTTAAAATTCTCCACGCATGAAGATGTTGCACCCGAAATCCATTGAGGTATTTTATTATTAAAATACTCTTATATTAGTTTGACAATAATTTTTTTGTATTTGAAGAATTTATATAATTGGTTAGTCAATAAGTTTAAGTGGAAATTCAAACTAAAATTCAAGTGTTAAGTAAGTGTATACTTGGTATAGAAACTTATAAGAGGCCAAAGTCTTAGGAATGAGACTTGAGGGACTAAAGTGAAATATATGCAAAATTGTACCAATTTTTTATAGGAAAAATTCCCGAAGTAGACCAGTTGCCTTTCGACTCATCACTTTCTCGATCATTTTTTTGGGTGAGATAATAATAGACAGGTTGCCTTGCCAACTTGTACTGTCGGAACCACGAATCGACACGTGTCAACGAAAATCGACAAGTGTCCAAAGTACTAAATTTGAAATGACTAAGTTACCCCTCTCTACTAAATGTTATTACAAATACACCAATTATACTTCTATCCCCATTTCTGCAAATTAATCACCACTACCACCATTTCTGCAAATCAATCACCCTCTCGATCTAAAACAAAAACTCTCAATCTAACACAACATATTCATAACAAAATCCTAAACATATTCATAACAAAATCCCAAACACACCTCTCGATCTAACAAAAAACCCAAATCAATCCAGTGGCCGACTCGGCTTTCCTACCAGCCACACTCTTCACCGGTGACACACAAACCTCAATAACAGCAGCGGTATCAATACCCAACAATAACCACGGCGGATACAACTCCTCTTTTCACAAATATTCGTGTGTACTTATTAAGGGTTCATGGTTGACGATGTTGGTGATTGTAATTAAGGTTTAGTGGTTTTGATAACCACCGCTGCCATTTCAAGTGTAACCACAGATGTTATCGATGCCGTAAAAATACCGGTGGGGATGAGACGTATAGGATAAATTAAGAGGCCATGGAGAGCTGGGAAATGAACTGAAGTTGGGATTTGGTGGTGGGGCTAGGGTTTGTTGGATAAGGTGATATGGATCAAGATGGGAGTGATAAGGAAAGGCTAGTGTTTTTGTCAAATGGGCCTGATTCAATATGTGGTGTGGGATTACAAGTGTTAAGATAGAAACCGGGTCTGATGAGGCTTTTTTTTTTTTTTTTTTTTTTTTTTTTTTTTTTTGGGGAATATAGAGTTAAGATGATTGGACTGGTATGAAATGGTTGTGATAACCTGGTGTCTGATATACATCAGGGAGATGAAGTTATGGTGTTTGTAGGTTTGGAAAACATAAATCTGGGAAAAGAGATAAGATCTTCAAATGTTATTGATTTTGCAATAAAGTTTGGTACAGAGAGGTAGTTTAGTCAAGAAACAGTAGTTGCCCAACGTGGCAGTTGCTCGCGGTCTAGTTTCGGCTCACCCAAAAAAATGATCCAAAAAGTGATGAGTCAAAAGGCAACTGGTCTACTTCGGCATTTTCCCTTTTTTATAAGATAAACTTCCCCATTATTCTACCACATTCCATACGTGTGACGTGAGAAAGAAAGGAGACGGAAGAAGAAGATCAATTCCAAGTGATGAATTGTGCTTGTAAGCCCATTGCAAGAACTAAGTCCCTAGCCATTATCCCCACAAGGTAAGAATGTTCAATTCAAGATAATTTGCATATTTGAATTTAGGGTTCATATATGTCAAATTTGGGATTTTGGGTAAAAGAGGTTTTTGAGGCTAATTGAAGAAGTGTCTTGATAAAGGATTAAGTTCCTTTACTGTTTATGTTGAAATCTAAGATTTTGGGGTTTTTCCATATGATCATGATAAATGATCATATGCATGTTAATAAGTATTTTGGGCAATAGATGATTAGTGTTAAACCCTTTTCTTTGTTATGCATTGAAGAAATGCTATGTATTAATAGTGATTCTTATTTAGAAATCAAGTGATTTGGTGTTGGCACTTCTTGGTAGATTGGTCACCTTTTGAGGTAAGTAATTTGGACATGACTCATTATCGTATAAGTTGATCATAATGGTGAATCATGTTATGAACATGTTAAGGGTATAAGAAGCGAGACTTAGCAAGCTTGGACCAAATGCTAGGATTAGTTAGTTAGTCTTAACTAGCTTTGGTAAGTTATTAGGCTAGCTGACAAAACTAGCTATGGTATGCAATGATTCTAACTTGATGTTGGTTAATGATATGTTTAGGTATTTCCTATATGAGTGTTGGTTTAGTTTAGTCATATTGACTAGCGATGGAGAGTGTAAGATTCAAGGTGAGTGAATCATACATTGATAGCTTGTTATTGCCATTTGTTTATTAAGCGAAAACTTATGTTTTAGTTGTTAAATGTTTTGTAGGTTCATGTGAACAAGGTAAGGTCAAGGGAAAATTCCTTAAGAATTGAAGCGATGATTGAAAGAACTTTTCATTTTGTGTATAGGCAAGTAGTATTAGATAAGCATGCTACAGAACAAATTACACCTACATGTCTTTGTAAACTAATATCTTTTGGTATTAATATGATTTTAAGTTAAACATTTATGTAGGATGATTATAAATGTTTTATGTACAAGTGATGCAAAATAGGTAAGAAGGGTTGTTTGGGTAAAAAAATCCGTCTTGGTAAATTATAGCTTTCGCGTGTTCTATGTGAGAACTTGTGCATAAATATAAAATATATGACGGTTTATGTATGTCTGCAAAATTTCATGAATTATCGAGTCGTATAAGACAGGTTTCCAGAAAATGTGGTTTGGAGTTATAGAAGGTCTATATGACGTATTCACCTATACGGCGTATAGGGTTTATCCCTATACAGCATATAGGGTGGCTGATTTAAAAAAAGAAAAAATAAATAAATAAAATGTAATAAAATAAAATAAAATAAAAATTGGGCATTTCAGATGAAGTGTAAAAGGTACTATATGATCAACACGATATTCGTCAAGTTCCTGTTGGATGTAATCCTCTTCATTGGCTCCAATATGCGTCCTTCAAACCACATTAGTGTACACTCCACAAAATTGAGTTACTTTAGGACGCAAACCCTTCCATTTTTCGTTTAACGAATCGTAGGTTCCAATACCGGTTACCTTCATTTCTTTCTCAAGGTGACCTAAACCTCCACCCAAAACCCATTTGCTTCCTTCGTATGACCTTTATGAGTATCTTCGGATGTACGAACCCAAGCTCTACATAATGCAATTTCTTCTGCAACGGTCCATGAATGTAAGGATTCTCATTGTCATCATTTTTAGACGTCGGTTTGAAGGGTTCTTCATGGGGGCGGTACTTCTTCGATGGGAGAGTCCTCATCAACGGGGTTAGACATAGATGGTAAAAATTGAGGTTCGTGCGTTGAAAAATCATCAAAATTGAATGGATGAATAGGAGAAATAGGTGGATGTGGTGACGAAGAATCGTAAAACATTTGTAGTGATGACGGATCATACATTTATCATTGAAAGATTTGTGATTGGTACATTTGTGGTTGATACATATTTTGTTATGGAAGCATGAATTGTGGGTTTTCCTATTGTGTGTTTTGGTATTGCGGGTTTTGTGTTACATAAAAAATGATGGGGCTCGAAAGTTTACCCGTGGTGAGTGACTGAGACGGAAATTTGAATTGGGTGCTTGGACGATTGGTTGTGTACGTAGTTTTGGGGTTTTATTTTTTGATTTATTTCGAGACATTTTGTATAAAAGAGATTAATGAGAATAAATATAAGATATAATGAGAAACTGCATAAAAAAGATGGGAATAGGGTATTTATATGTAAATAAAATACAAAAAATTTGTAATCCTTTTTAAATTTGTCAAAGTAGCTGTTTTTAAAGTGAGGGGCCCCACTTTTTGACCGTTTGAGATATTTTGGGGTGCATTGCGTCGGTGGTTGAGACCACCAAAAGAGAGTGAAAATACCACAACCCAAGGGTGTGGCTATAACATATCACATTATTCAATCAAATATCTTGTCAACCATATATTTGTTAAATATAAAATAGAAATTTATTAAATATATTAAAGTGGATAAAAAATGATTGTTGTGCCTATTAATCATGCTTAGAGCCTATGGTACAATGAGGTGGTGGCTCTCGTGCCAACCCACCAACCGAGTCTGTGGCGCGAGGACCATACCGTGGGTGGCGCCATGGCTGCTAGCGCCGTGGTGATAACCCATGGCATGGCTAAATTTTATTTTATTTTTCATTTTTCTCTTTTAGATTTTAATAAAAGGTCAAAAAAATGTGGACGTTGGGCACTTTGAACTAGTTGTTTCTCTGGCATTTAAACCCACTTTTTCTTAATTTTTTACTCTTTAAAAATCCTATAAATACCCCATTAATCTTCTAATTTTTACACACTTCTGCATACACATCTCAACATTACTTCCATTTTAAAAAACGTTATGGATCCAACAACTAAGATCCATACAGGTATGATCATTACGATCTTGAGTTTTTAGACGACGTGGAACGGTATATGCGATATTTTCAAGCTTATCAACAATTTCAAATTTTCGGTAATCAAGAAGCCGAGAGTTCGGGTCCTAATACTATGACACACATACCATGTGAATGAGAGATTGCGGATGAACTACTGTTGGAAGATTATTTTGTTGACGAAAATAATCCACCTAAATACCTGGAGAGGAATTTTAGGCGAAGATATCGTATAAGTTCAAAACTTTTTAAACAAATAGTCAATGATATTACCAATTACAATGTTGAACCACTTCCCAAGTAGTTCCTTTGTTTTAAAAAACGAACGGATTCTACGGGTCGTTTAGGTATTAGTCCTATCATGAAATGCACATTGGCCATATGCCAATTGGCATGCGGCACGTCACCCGATGCATTTGATGAGTACTTGCAAATTAGCGAACGTTGTTCGCGTGAGTTTTTACAAAACTTCACTAAATGCATATATGCTTAATACATAGAAGAGTTTTTAAGAAAACACATTTAAATGATATCCAACATATATATCCATTGCACAAAGAAAAATATGCACTCCCAGGAATGCTCGCGATGGAAAACGTAGGGAAGAATTTTAAAATTATCATTAAAATTTAATAGAAAACATGTAGCGGAAGACATAAAAACTCTACCATAATTTTCCATGAGCCAGCGATCCAAATACAGTTTATAACTAATCAGAATAACCACAAAAACTTGCATACCTTTTTTCTTGGAATAGGAGATCAACACGTACCGATAGATCTAAAAGTAAGACTCCTCACACTTATGCACACTAGCTCTCAAACGATTACAACAGCGTGCTAGCGGTTAATCAATACAGCAACAATGAACAATCTTATTGATTAAAACACAACACACGAATGTGTTATGTTGGTGTGTGTGTCGCGGTCGAACAAGGGATAGAGGAGGGGAATTAGGGTTTTGTAATTTCATAAGAACTCTCTAATTATCTCCTTATATTTATAGGCCCTTAAATGATAATTACCAAATTCAAAACAATATTATTATTATAGTTATTAAGAGATAATTAGCAAGTTTAAAAAGATTTGATATTATCCAGTATATTACTTATTTTTTTAAACAATTCAAAGAACCAAGCCTGGCCTAGCTCAACTCGAAGGTGGTCGGCCGCATAGTGGGTCCCACATGGGCTTTGCCCCATGTTGGCTTGGTCCAACCCATTCCTCACTTAACTAACTCCAACTAATTAAGCCAAATATTATTTCATTTTGTTTGATCATCTATATATTTACAATAAATGTATAAAGCGGCAATCTTGAGCTATTGTGTGTGACCCCGTGAATCGTATATTAATGGCAATATTCAATTCCGTTATATCATGCACACAATCCTACAAACTCGCAATTGGGCATGATGTAACTTCCAGTAATTATATACCTACAGTCAGATATTTAGCAACAGTTCTGCCTGCCTCCCAAAAAGACACGATTTATCTGTCCGTTGATAGAACCAAACAACATATCATTAACTTTTAATGATTTTTTATTTTAGTAATATTTGTATTCCTTTTGTTCTAATACATGTTAATTTGAGACAAGGATTAAGCAACCTCAAATCGCTAACACCTGTTTCTTGATCTCGAATAAATGATATACTAAAGTTACAACAACAGTTTAACCTCTATAACAATTCGCATTTTTAGGTTACTATTCATCATCGTATTTTTACTATTCACTTTTACCATTCATCTCATAAATGTTTTACGAGTTACATTTTTTTGTTTTTCCATTTTTATCGAAACATTGTACGATTAATATCCCACGAATTCCCGAATCTACAAGTTTAGGTTTTTAGCAAACGTCTACGAGTTCAAATAAACGTATCTATTATTTAATATACTAAGTTATAGTATACTAACGAGTTTCAAAATTTTCAAGAATTCTATATTTTTACCTCGACCGGTTTTCAATTTTATAATTTATTTACTTAATGACAATAATACCCGGAATAAAAAACTACACTTAAAATACTAGACAAGAAAACATTTAATTTTCTTGTTTCCACCTCATCACTTTCCCCCTCCTCCTCTCTTGTGGGCATTTAAATGGATGAATCACCAAGACTAATAAGTCTTGGTGATGAGTCACAACATGATCCTTAAATACATATGTTATAACCCTTAGTCACTAAGTCTACACACATGTCCTCATTTAGACAAAGACATAACCAATTTGATAACCTCTTATGACTCACTAGAACACATGGGAGGTCTTGGGTTCAATCTTGCCTAAGATCACTACACATTCCAATACTTAGCTTGGAAGAAAGAAGACTAACCATCTTTGACTACTCTTACACCTCCTCAAAGTCCTATATAAACCCCTTTGGCCTCTCCATTTTGACGCCACACACACAACACAAACACACTCTTTATTCAATTTGTACTTCAAGTAAACACATTCAAGTGAAGGCCATAGCAAACTACATCAAATCCTTGCAATTCTTTGATGATTTCTCTTGAGTTTAAAGCTACTCAAGTAATCAAAGTCTTGTACAAGCCTAAAAGATTTCAAGAAGTGTTGAAGGATTCTAAAGGGTGGAAAAGTATTATAGTCCTTGTCCTTGTTCTTGTTGTCCTTTCTTTGAAAGCCAAAGGTTGTAAGAAAGCATAACACTCTCATGATCAATACCATTTACATGTTTTATCTATGCTATATATGTCTAGTTATATTGATCACATGATGTACAAATCCTTAAAAATCAAGTTTAACTTACATGTTATCTTATGTTATCAAATAAGTAACTAAATAAGCCATGACCTTGGGAAGTTACTTACTATTAAAAAGGATTTTACAAGAAAAACATAGCAATTTGAATCACCCAAAACGAGTACACGAGTCAAAAGTTATGATCAAAAGAAGTTAAGAAAACCTAAAGACTGAAAACTGTCAAATTGCTTACTACATGAAATCCGAATTTTTTTGAGGCACTTTTGGTCAGATTTATCAAAAAGTTGAAACGCAAAAGTTGTTCGAAATGAAGTTTTACATCCACATCATGGAAACTCGGCTTGAAAACGCCAAACAAAGGCATTTTCTGCCTCAAATTATAAAAACAGTTTTCAGCGTCAAGAAAATTAGTTTTCACTAGACAAGTAATTAGGAACCATGTTATTTTCAAAACTAAATACTTACTAGACATAATAAACTTTATAAAGTAACAATCTTCATTCAAAATAAACTTTCCTAAGTTTATTCGACCTTCGGAATTGTAACTTTTGTAAAACGAAGAGAACTTGTAAAGCCATTTAAGTTACTTATATAACCAAAGGACCAAAATACTTTTCTTAAACATCTAAACCAACTCAAACCTGCTTACGGAACATGACCAAACTTACTTTGAAAACCATGTAACCACTTAAACTATATGTCACATAATCAAACGACCAAAACATATATTTTTCCATATCGAACACTACAAAACTAGGGAGCTTCATGTGAGGGGTTTCATTTGGGTAAACGGATCGACGAGTTGCTGGATTGATGACTTAAAGTGTCCTGGCTTCTCGAATGTTTACTGCATGACCTCTGAATTATGAAGGCCCGAACGGTAGTACGATATATGTAAACTAAACGCGTTTTCACAAACTAAAACTGTTTCTTTAAAAATGACTCACATGATCACAACAACTTACCAGGTTCTACATCATGATCAACATAACGACTTGTATAGATTCCTTATATTACCTTATCGTTATTCCAAAAACCTAAGTCATTTTATCATACTTTAGGTTGTACGTAGAGGTTTTCATGGCATAATCATCAACTTCGTTATCTATTTATCAACTTTAACTCACGGTGAGTCATAGCCCCATTTTTATACGTATTTATTAAACTCTTTGGGGGAGTTTCTTTATCTTGGACCATTGAGCACTATGCGTATTGAGTACGAATACTATGGTTAGATCTATTAGGATATGTCCCAAATATCTTGGGATATGTCAAAAATTTTATATTTTTCAGGGATTGGAGGAAGAGAATCATCCCTTGGGCGTTTGGTTTTCTTTGAAACAGGAGTTGAAGAGGATGAAGCCATTGAAATTTGAAACTAAAATATAATATCTAATGAAAAAATCAAATGAGTTGTTTCTTATTCATAAGTATTTATAGGCACAAAAGAGTCTAAACATTTTCCAATCGATAGGTATAAATAGGCTGGACAGGTAGATGAACCGTTCCCAAGACTTTAGGCGGGAAAAGGGAGGCTAAAGGCACCAAAAGTAAACTGTGAATTGAAGAGATGTTAAACTTGATCCTAAAGATAAGGAATAGTGGAAGCAGTTGTATGAAAAAAGTCTCCAATTTCCTTTTACCAAGTATTGACTTACCATGTACAATGAGTTGATGCAACAACTAGTTGTATCTCATGCTTTGTGAATAATAAACTTCCAAACTCAATATTTACAACAATGTTTTGGTCTGATTTGGTGAGAGTTTGATCCCGGAATAATATTGGTTCGATTTGGTTTGTGTTTGGGGTTGGATTGACTTTGGTCCAGTTTGATTGTCTTGGATTTGGTATAAACCTTGGTCCGTTTGGTATGGTTTGGATTTTGTTTGTAATGTTTGGCCGCGTCAAACATTAGCCGAGACCCCATGGTCTCGCTGCGACCTTGACTTGCCGATATTGTGATATTACTAGCATAGTTGATTTGGAATTGTGAGACGAATTGACATGTTGATTATGGTTTGACTCGACAAAATGAAACCGAGGGAATGTTTGGAATGATTTGGGATCGGGTTCATTATTATTGACCCGAGGGAATAAATGTTTGACCGTGACTCAAAAGGAAATAGTAACTCATTTGTTGCGACTTGATATTGACTCGACTAGGACAAAATAAAAGAAAGAAAAAAAATTGTTAAATTAAAAGATGTAAAGATATTTGTTATTAAATTTGGTTAATAACGAAGTAAGGAAATTAGAAGTGTACGTGAGACCATGGTTGTCAGGATCTCGATCCTGATCTTAGGATCTTACGATTTTACGATACTGCAAAGCAAAAATGATCCGGATCTTACAAAGGATCTTTAAAAGCTTAAGATCTTATAGGATCCCGATCTTTACCATAGGATCTTAAGACCTAATACGATCCGATCTTACTTTTCTCGAACCACAAACTAAAAAAACTAAAAATTTATGGAATGTATTTTGTAGAATTAAAAAAAAAACATGTTAATATTATTAAAAATTTCATAATCATAATTGAAGACAACATTTCTATGAAATATTTACATAATTTGTGTTTATGATATATATTAATTTATAGATTTGTATAATATTACAAAAACTATTAACAAATTGACATTATAGTATGATGCGCGTGATGTGTCGTTGCGGTTTAGCAGTTTTAATGCCTACTCAAGTTTTAAATTTATATTTAGCCGACTTATCAATAACACACACACTTAACGAGCAGTGTACCCGGTCAGTATGAAGATAATGGTAAGTAGAGTGTCGATCACTAAGAGTGGAACGTATTATCTAGTTATTCTAATTAGTATTTTAATATCCTAACGCAAGGGGGTTTCAGCCTGAGAGACTGGCACGATTTGTTGCAATTAAATAATAAAATAAACCAACAGGCACGAATCAGCAAGTAGCACACACGTACACAGATAAATACTCGAGACAATAAGAGGGCAGTCCTTATAATTAAGTAGATTGTCACTTGTTTTATTGATAGCTTTATATGAAGTGTATGTAGTTAATCCTTTCTCGTTGGTCCTATTCTTATCGGCGAGTAAACCCTTAATGATTACTTATGTCTAAAAGTTATTCCTAAGTGATCAATTTAGAAACAACCGTGGGAGCCACATTATGTCCCGCAGTCAAATGCCCGCAAGCCACTAATAAACACAGAGGTTATCAATGCACTAATAAGTAGTAACCAAAGACATCAACATATAAACTTTAATTAATGAGAAAGCAGTTTTAAGGGAGTGCAATCTTTCCGTTGCCACATTACACAAGCCACCAATCTTGATGAATTAAAGTTTGCTAACACAATAAAACAAAACTACTTAATGAATTAAACATATGCAGCACCTTCTTACAGCTCTTGTATCTTTGATTTGGGTGTGTCTTGTGCTGCCTCCTTGACTGAATTCGTCCTTTGTTCCTCCTGTTCGGTCTTCTGTTTTTAGGGTTTCGGAGCTTGTAATTCGTCTGGTCTACGGGGTATTTATAGTTTCTGTCTGAGGGAAGATGCGGCGCATCTACTAAGTAGATGCGGTGCATGTACTTAACTTCGCGTGGGGTCCAAGATTATAATATTCAGGAATATTCGTACACCGCCAGAAGATGCGGCGTAATTCCATGATCAGATGCGGCGCATGTCCTCTTGTATCTTGGATCGTATCTGGTGATATCTTGATAGAGATGCGGCGCATGTTGAGAGTGAGATGCGGCGCATCTGGAGCAGAATTGACTTGATCTTGTCCATGTCAGTAGACTTTCACTTTATGCACGTTTTGCTCCATTATTAGTCCAAAATCATTAAGTTTCACCAAATGCTTGTTTTTACCTGAGAATTACAAAAGTAAATGATTAAGTATCAATCCTCATACATAATATAGTAAAACAAGTCAAATTAATAGGATAAATGATAGTAATAAAATGTACTTATTTGAGTTCATCAAATATCCCCCCACTTGAACTTTACTTGTCCCCAAGTAAACCTTAGAATTTCTTTTATGAAAATGTATCCTAAAAGATGTTAGGATTTATTTTTATATTTAAGCATGTATTCGTTCATTTCATAATCACACAACTAAACACTTAACGAATTAGAAGTAAAATAAAATAAGTCGATAAAAGCAAATCTAATCGTTTAACTGTCCAGTCGCGACGAATATTCTATCATAAGCTTGGCAAGTATACACATCTCCACCACTAAAGCTAAGGAGTAACAAGTCTAAAGCGGTAAAAAGGGTTTTTAGGCTTAAGGGTTAATTATTCTCTTTCACTATCCATCTCAAATTCCAGAAAAGGCGACAAAATCACAAATACATGATCGAATCCACGAACACGATACTTGCAATTGCTCAAATCCTTAACTCGAATAGGCTAAAGATAGGTCCAAACTTCACCAATAATAATATATCAAAAAGGGCGACAAAATCATAAATACATAGTCGAATCCACGACTACGATACTTAAGATTGCTCAAATCCCCAATCTCAATAAATCAAAGGTTCGGTTGGATAAAGAATAATAAAGGGCATGGATAATATTTGGGATATAAATTGGTGTAAAAATAAAAATAAACAAAACAAATAAATTAAAATCCTAAGTGTGGTTAATCACTATCCCAACCATCCCATGAATAAGACTCATATCATCGAATAACTCACGCTTTAACACTTGAAACACACGCTTTAGGTAGACACGAATTATACTCAACAAGATCTTAATCAAAGAATAAACCTTAATTGGCGTTCCATAACTGCCAATTCCCATTCAATCCATAGATATAGTACAACAAATAGTGGTGATATCGACCACTTACATAACTTTACATAAGTTGGTTAAAAAACAAACATCCAACTTTTCTCTTTCTTTTCTTTTTCTTTTCTCATTTTTTCGATTTTTTTTTTTTTTTTTTTTTTTTTTTTTTTTTTAAACATAAACATAGATGTGTAAAATTTCACCACATCACTATAACTTTCTTTCCGGATAATTTTTCCATACTTTTCATGACTTTAGAAATAATGGTAATAGTGAAAGTAGTAAACACACGAAAAATAAACTCCAAAATATACAATATTTACTTTCACTCCAATTGCATTGTGCAATTTCCCGACCTAACCATAGATAATGAATTACGCACACGAACACAGGTAATGTAAGGAAACACACTTTGCCTATAGCAATTAACCAACCACGGATTCTAATCTACAGGGTAGGCTAAGGTTTAAGGTGTAACGAAACATTTTAAACATAGGTGTAAGAAACGAAAGGAATGGCTCTGAGGGTTTTTCTAGGGGTATCTTACTCTAAAAATGAGAGTAACAAAAGGGTTTATACGGGGGTTAACTAACTAGTGTAGTTAGCTAATAACACATAACATATATAGGCTTTTTGGGTGTAATCCTAGAATTTTACCAATTTAGACAAGTCATTCCAATTATATAAAATAATACTTATTATGGTGGTCTCGAATAGTATACAAGCCAAGTTCTAAAGTTTACAAGTCACCGGCACACTCATAGATTTGTGAATTTTGGAAAATCACAATTTTTTGAAAATAACGTCATGTGTGCAGCTATGCAACTTAGATCTTAAACAAAAACATGCTAAAAAAAAAAAAAATTTAAGTTTGATATATTAAGCACATTTTAAGCATAATTTTTGAAAAAGTTTAGGACAAGTAATTGTTAAGTGTTCTAATTCTCCAATCCCCCCACTTAAGTTAAACAACGTCCTCGTTGTTTGTATAAAAGGTTAAAAACTGGAAAATAAAAGAATTAGAACAGGAAAACTCCCCTGAGATTTGCTCGGTATGATCCTCCATTTGTATTAGAGCAAAAATCAACTTCTTGTGGATTAGAACGTTAAAGCTTCATACTTGATGTATCCACAGGAAATCCAGGAAACTATAATACCATCAATACTTTAAAACACACCTAAGATAAGAAAGGTTCAACTTGCATAACACATTAGTAGTTAGGAAAAATAAAACTTAAAAATTAAAACTGAAAATCATCAGGTCAGTCGATGCGCCGTATCTTATTGAAGAAGATACGCCGTATCGATCCTGGAATTAATACGGATCAGAATAAAGATGCGCCGCATCCTTAACCAGGGATGCGCCGCATTAAAAATAAACTGATAAATAGTTTTAAAGTCGAAAATAAAAATGCAGAAAAATAAAATAAGATATGACCATTGCAGGAGATGCGTCGCATCTCAGAATTGAGATGCGCCGTATCCTAATGCGGCCTGGACTGACTCGACACAGAAAACAGAATAAAAGATAAATCCGGGTTGTCTCCCGGTAAGCACTTGTCTTTATTCCAGAGTCTTCAAGTTAGACTCACGTTCAGCTCTTTAGTATCGATCATTGAAGGAGTCGGAAACATCACGCTCCTTCATTGCCAGTTCAGTAATATTGAACACTCCTTGCTTGTCCTTAATTTCCACGCCGTTCCTCTTTAATATCTGTATAAACAAAGTCCTGTCCCTTTCGGGCAGAGATGACAAAATGATAGACGGGAAATTCTTATTATCATATAGGCACAAATAAGCAAGGGTGGGTGGTAGTTCAATAAACACATCATTGTTCAAATTCGTTTTCTCAACTACTCTCCTACGTTTATTAATTACTACACAATCATACCACTCATCATCAGAATCATTAACAACATTGCGTCTAAGTTCGGTAGGTACATTAAGGTCAATGAATTCCTCAAAGTTATAATGATTAGGACTAGTTGAGTTGTTTTGAATCAATGTTTCTCCCATAAGTCTAGCTTCAAGATCGAGGTCCATACGCTCTCTTAATCCTAGCACATAAACACCTCTAATTATGCTTTTAAACCGGATCTTGGCACTTATAGACTAGTTTATTATTCCCTATCCTTAATGAAAATTTTCTCTTAAACACATCAATCTTAGCATGGGCAGTAGACAAGAAAGGTCTTCCGAGGATTAAAGGAATCTTAACATCCTCGGGCATGTCTAGTATAACAAAGTCTACGGGAAAAATAAACTGCTCAATCCTAACCAGCACATTATTAGCAATCCCTTCAGGTCGTTTTACCGTTTTATCAGCCAATTTAATAAGTAATTTAGTTGGTGCTAATTTTCCTAGTCCTAGGGTAGCGAATGTCTTAAGAGGCATAACACTAACACTAGCTCCTAAGTCAGCTAACACGTTATTGAAAGATATATTATTAATAGAACAAGGTAGAGTAAAACTTCCTGGGTCTCTTTCTTTATGAGGCAAGGCATTTGAGTCGGTTGCAGGGCTCTCTTCTTTCATTGTTGCCTTGATCTCCTCTTCAATCTTTGTCTTCTCTTTTAGTAGTCTCCTTAAGCTGATTGAAGAGTTAAAGAAAAATTCGGGTCTTGCACCATCATCACCATTCACCGATCTTCTAGGTATATTAGGAGTGACTTCTTCAGTGGTGCTTATGGCCTTGACATGATCTCTTGGATTTGTTTCAGTTGAGCTCGGTAAACTTCCATATCCCCTTTCTTGAAGAACCTTGCTCATTTGACCAATTTGTTGTTCCAATGCTTTGATCGAAGCTCCTTGATTTCTTGTAGTAGTTTCCGTTGAAGCTCGAATTTCTTTGATCATAGCAGTATTCTCTTCATGTCTTTTAGCAGCATCGGCCATAATTTGCTTTAAAGTATCGTCTAAAGTCTGCCTCCTCTCTTGATAAGCGGGATTGAAGTTGTTCTTTTGATAGAATCCCGGACTAGCTTCCCTAAATCTTGCTGAAGGTCGGAATGGTTGTCCAAATTGGGTGTAATATGCTTCTTCAAATGTCTCACTTTCATTCTTGTTCGGGCAATCTTTAGTGTAGTGAGGTCCTTCGCACTTTTCACATCCAACTTGGGCAGCATACGCTCTTTCATCTCGCTTCTTCATCTCTCTACTAATTTTATCCAATTGAGCTTGAATAGCAGCAATCCCGTCAAAATTAGTGCTGCTCTTAGATCTAGTAGAGGTCCCATCGTGCCATTTCTGAGAATGATCAGCAGCTTCTTGGATCGCTTTCCTAGCATTAGTTGCACTCATCTGAGGTACAGCTCCCTTAGCATCCAAAATCTGTCTTGTAGGCACGTCCAATCCTTGATAAAACAATATTATTTCCTGCATAGGGGTTAGATAGTGTTGAGGACATTTTATCAATAAATCTTTAAACCGTTCCCAAGCTTGATAAAGGGTTTCATCAGGCTCTTGCTTGAAACTATTGATAGCCTCCATCTTTTTAGCAGTCTTAGCAGGTGGACAATATCTCTTCAGGAATTTGCTCTTCAAACCTTCCCATGTAGTGATTGAACTAGCAGGTTCATTCCTTAGCCACTTGTTAGCAGCTCCTTTTAGTGAGATTGGGAAGATTCTTAGCATGAGTTGATCGGTATTGACACTTTCTGAAGTAAACAAATCTGCAATCTCCAGGACCTTTTCAACATGCTCATTAGCATCCTCTTGTTCTGTCCCACTGAAAGCATTCTCTCTGAGCTCTTTGAGAAATTGACCCTTCAACTCAAATTTTGACTTGTCATCAAACTTAGGTCTAGCAACTCCTGAAGTGTAATCAGCACGGGTATTGTTCATGTATTCCTCCATAGTAGTGTTTTCGCCCATTGTTTCTGTTTCAACTTCCTCTTTTTCTTCAGAAAAGTAATCAAGCTCGAGTGAACTTGAAAGATCAAAGCTTCTTGTGTTGAAAAGCCTTTTAAGCGAATGTAGGGCTCGTTCAGGATCTTCGAAAGGTTGAATCAAGTTCTTCGTAGAACTCCTGGTCATGCACTTCCTGAAATCAACAAAAAAATATCAGTAGGGTATGCTCGAGAAAGTAGTATATCAGATGATTAATAACGAAAACGAAATACGAAAAATTAAAGTTACTGATATCTGCAGACGATGCGCCGTATCCAAAAAGTTGGATACGCCGTATCTTATAATCGTTAAAATTTAATCAGACTTTATTCAGAAAATAGATACGCCGCTTTAGAATTTAAGAATGCGCCGTATCGAATTAATTAATCAAAAATCAGCTTATCTAATTAAAATTAAATGCGTCGTATTAACGAAAGTTAATGCGCCGTATTTTCGTTACGTTTAAAAATAAAAGATTTTTGATTCAGTAAGATGCGCCGTATCGACAGAGATCGATACGCCGTATCTGTTTAATAATTCGCAAACTGTTTTTAATTAAAATAATAGATACGCCGTATCTGCGAAAGCAGATGCGTCGTATGGCGTTAACGTTTAGAAATTTTTTTTTTTATTAAAAACAGATACCCCGTATCTGCAAAAGCAGATGCGTCGTATCACTTTATCGCTTAGAAAAATTTTCTTATTAAAAACAGATACGCCGTATCTTGGGGAAAAGATGCGTCGTATCGAATTAATTAAACGCGTTGTATTAAAAAAATTAAACGCAATACGCCGTATCTGAGAGATCAGATGCGCCGTATCGTTTGATTTAGCACAGTACAACGATAGCAGAACAGAAAAATACGAAAAAATAAAAACAAAAAATTAAACACACAAACAAAAACAAAAATAAACACACAAAAATAAAAAGAAAACAATTAACACACAATACAACAAATATGCAAAATAGTACAATGATGCAATTAATCTAATAAAAAAAGAAAAACCTAATTAAAATACTAATCAAATTAACAGATAATAACAATTCACTCCCCGGCAGCGGCGCCAAAAACTTGATGCGCGTGATGTGTCGTTGCGGTTTAGCAGTTTTAATGCCTACTCAAGTTTTAAATTTATATTTAGCCGACTTATCAATAACACACACACTTAACGAGCAGTGTACCCGGTCAGTATGAAGATAATGGTAAGTAGAGTGTCGATCACTAAGAGTGGAACGTATTATCTAGTTATTCTAATCAGTATTTTAATATCCTAACGCAAGGGGGTTTCAGCCTGAGAGACTGGCACGATTTGTTGCAATTAAATAATAAAATAAACCAACAGGCACGAATCAGCAAATAGCACACACGTACACAGATAAATACTCGAGACAATAAGAGGGCTGTCCTTATAATTAAGTAGATTGTCACTTGTTTTATTGATAGCTTTATATGAAGTGTATGTAGTTAATCCTTTCTCGTTGGTCCTATTCTTATCGGCGAGTAAACCCTTAATGATTACTTATGTCTAAAAGTTATTCCTAAGTGATCAATTTAGAAACAACCGTGGGAGCCACATTATGTCCCGCAGTCAAATGCCCGCAAGCCACTAATAAACACAGAGGTTATCAATGCACTAATAAGTAGTAACCAAAGACATCAACATATAAACTTTAATTAATGAGAAAGCAGTTTTAAGGGAGTGCAATCTTTCCGTTGCCACATTACACAAGCCACCAATCTTGATGAATTAAAGTTTGCCAACACAATAAAACAAAACTACTTAATGAATTAATCATATGCAGTACCTTCTTACAGCTCTTGTATCTTTGATTTGGGTGTGTCTTGTGCTGCCTCCTTGACTGAATTCGTCCTTTGTTCCTCCTGTTCGGTCTTCTGTTTTTAGGGTTTCGGAACTTGTAATTCGTCTGGTCTACGGGGTATTTATAGTTTCTGTCTGAGGGAAGATGCGGCGCATCTACTAAGTAGATGCGGCGCATGTACTTAACTTCGCGTGGGGTCCAAGATTATAATATTCAGGAATATTCGTACACCGCCAGAAGATGCGGCGTAATTCCATGATCAGATGCGGCGCATGTCCTCTTGTATCTTGGATCGTATCTGGTGATATCTCGATAGAGATGCGGCGCATGTTGAGAGTGAGATGCGGCGCATCTGGAGCAGAATTGACTTGATCTTGTCCATGTCAGTAGACTTTCACTTTATGCACGTTTTGCTCCATTATTAGTCCAAAATCATTAAGTTTCACCAAATGCTTGTTTTTACCTGAGAATTACAAAAGTAAATGATTAAGTATCAATCCTCATACATAATATAGTAAAACAAGTCAAATTAATAGGATAAATGATAGTAATAAAATGTACTTATTTGAGTTCATCAACATTATAGTAGGATCTTAAGATCCCGATCCGATCTTACGATCTCGATCTTGCAAAGACGAAATCGATCCTAAGTAGGATCCTAATTTTGAAAACCTTGCGTGAGACATTTGGGATAAAAACGGAACACACGAGGGCTATTGGACTATTCGAGACATGATACCCGTAGACTAACATATTTGCATTTATTGGACTATTCGTTTAGTTATTGTTTGAGTTACGGGTTGATTTAGCGTTCAAGGTTTAGGGTTTAATTTAGGGTTTAGGGTTTAGGGTTTATATAAATACTTGTTATATTATAAATTACATGGGAAATTGATTTTCAATAAAGTCTTTTTACTTGGAAACGTTCGATAAATGAAAGAGTCATGGCGAAATTTTGTTATTTCCAACGATTAATTTTGTCGTAAGTCCAAACTTGTTTTAAATCATAAAACAAGTATACCTTGTACTAATAAATGGGATTATGGGAAAATACCGACGATTACTAATCGACTCATCTTATTTGATATGTTTGTTGTTAGTTATCTCTTTGAATTCTTTTCGTCATCTCGTCTCGACTCGAGTTATCGTCAATACTCTTCCCGACTATTCGGTTATTCGTTTTTTTGGAGTGAGTGCTCGTGAGTCCGTGTTCTCTACCGTTACACGAATGATGATACCAAACCCTTTTAAAAGGCTAAAATGAGATTATTTTTGGAAATGAGAATGATTAACTTTTGAAAACTCTTGCGCATTTGATTTTTTTGGTGAATATCGTGCCGAGTACGTTGTGTTGCGATACATTGCGTTAAATCGTTTGATACGATATTCATTTTCTTTAACTTTTAAAAAATTTGAATATATTAGAGTATTTTCATTTGTTTTGTCGGTAGATTTTAGTGTGACTTAATCTTAATGCCGCCAATTTTGTCCATATAATATTCAATTACGGATAACCGATACCCGCGGGAAAACCCAAAAAACCGATGGATAATATTAATCGGGTATCCGGTGGGATACGTGGCGGGTACGGGTATATTATAAAGGGTTCGGGTACGGGTATACTAAAACCCGCCCCGAACCCGAATCGTTTCCATCCCTAGTTACCGGCTATAGCCGGTTTTCACAGCCACGTCAGCACCATTAGCCTTTTTTTTTTTTTTTTTTTTAAAGTATTATTATTATTATTTTTTTCTTCTACAACTCTTGCCAAGTCAGTTATAGTCAAACCAAACCACAACTTCAATAGTCACCTGTCAATTAATCCCGCATTTAATCTCTTTACCCGATCATTTGTAAACACGTACAATAATCAATAAACCCTAATCAAAACACACATTCTTCTAGCAAACACAAACACGCAAACAATGAATCCAAATAACAACAAAGGTATGTTTTTTAATGTTTTCACATATCAGTTGATGATTCATTGTACAATAATTAGTAACAGGCTTTTGATCTATAAATGGTGATGTTTGGGGTTGTTACCGATTCTAATGTAAAATGGGGTTGTTTTGTATTTTATAATGGTTGTTATGCTATGTCTAATGTATGCTCTGTTTTTTTTGTTTTCCATACTCTGATTTTCGTGTACATAATGATTCTTGTGTCTTTAACCCAAATGTTTATAAAGTAGTTGGAATGTGCCTAGTAATGTGCCTAGAACCTTATTTGTGTTGCAAGTAATGTGCCTAGAACCATTGTTTCATGCCTAATTAAGTGTTTTGTGTTTGAGTATTTTTTGTTGCCTATTTGTGAGTACACTGAGAGGTCTAAATCAATGCGAGCATTGGAATGTGCCTAGTTTATGATTGGACCAGTAATGAGAGTACCTAGTAGACTTGTTTGTACTTCACCACAAATGAGATGTCCAAATGCAGCCTATTAGAGTACACTGAGATGTCCATTACATGCTTTTGAATTGTCTGTGAGTACCTTGAGAGGTCCAATGTTTTGAGTACACTGAGAGGTCCAATTGAGACTTCAATTGCAGCCTAGTTGGCCACCAATGAGACTTAAAATGCAGCATAGTTTGTGCAACATTGCTTCATTGTTTGGGATACTACAAAAGAGGACCAAATATGAGAACACAATGGATTCTTCTGCAATGGTAAACCATCAAAAGGTTTTTCTTTGATTGTGATATAGTTTAACATTTGAATCAATAAAACTAATCTAACAGTTGTTATTTGTAGATGTCGTACCAATTTCTTCTGATTCAAGCAGTTCAGAATCAAATGATGGTGCTCTCAACATCCTTCCTGGCGTCCTTGCTTGGTATTATCCAGAGCAACATTCTGATGCAGGTACTGATACTTGGGAAGTGGAACCTATCTAAGCCATTGAACCTCCAGAGGAACTCCCATCTCAAGCTCCTATCATGCCTCTCCCTGTGCAAGTACAAATACCAGTTGAAAAGGCTCACAAAAAGAAATTTAGTCAGGATATTTTCTTGGGACTGCCGTGTAAGAAGAATCCTGTAGGTTTTGGAGCACCTTCTAGCAGCCATGGGAAAGGCAAGAGGAAGATGGTTTAGGGGTTTAGGATCATCATTAACAGCTTTTATGTTTTGTAAATGGTATTTGGTACTTTAATATGGTATTAGTAGTTCTGACATTAGGATGAATGTAATTATTAATGGTACAATAACAGGTAATTAGTAGTTTAACTGTATCTATTTTATAACTTTAATGATAGTATTTTGGTTTGTTAAATGGTCCAATTTGTGTTCTTGATGTAATGATTGCACAATTAGATTTAATGGTAGCAGTTTCTGTTGTTGATTTGATGATTGCACATATTTATTTCATGGTAGCAGTTTGTGTTCTTGATTTCATGTTGGTTTATGATTTAATGGTAGCAGTTTATGTTAATGGTATCAGTTTGTGTTCATGATCTTGGTGTAATTGTGTAAATTTGAGTTCTTGATTTGATATGCAGTTTGTGTTCATGATCTTGGTTTATGTTTTAGGATTAAGATAATGTTATACAACATTTTGAAATGGGCTGCATTTGTGTCCACGATCTGTGTAAACTTGTTCTAAGGTAAAAATTTTAAATAATTAAATTGTTAATTTAATTTAAAAAACTTTGAGCCAAAATTTTGATCCAAAATTTTTAAATCACCTAATTAAAAGCAGTTACCAAGAATAACGATTCATATTCTTAGTAAACCCTCTTTTATCTCCTAAAAAAAAGACTGCAAAGAAAACACAAAAATCAAATCTTCTATCACCATTACTCTCCAAGCCAGAATCATTTTCTTTTACCCATTGTTGCTCAAGAGTCATGGAAATTCAACCCATTGTTGATCATCATCTTTTGCTTCCTGCTGATAATGAACATGATGATAACAACTTAGAATATGAATCCAAGAAGTATTCTGATGATGAAGATCTAGATTCGCCTAGAACCAACCAATCAGATTGGATACTAGCTAAGAGGGGCATAACCAGGCTATATAAGTTTCGCATGCAATATGGCAAACCTGGTGGAATAAAGCTCAAGGTAACCTTCGATGCATTGAATAGGCTATCAGGGTTACACAGAGCACTGTTTTTGAGTTTTTTAGGAGATCTGGTTTGTGAGCACATAGGTTTGAAGATTCATTCCTGGAAGAAGGTGAATAAAGAATCAAGAGATAAACTATGGGATGAAATCACGGTACATATATGCTATTTTTTAACCCAGTACTACATAAGTTTATCTATGCAGTTACATTATGTGCAACTAATTAACAACATTGCGTTAATCTTTGCAGCGATATTTTGATGTTGACTTGACATTCAGAAAATTGGTAATGACTCGTCTTGGTCAACTGCTAAGGAATTTCAGAATGAAGCTTAGAGAAAAATACATATTGCCCAACCTAAATACACCTTCGAAACTGAATGAAGTCCCGACCAAGTATAGTGCAATTGTGAAATCAGAAGACTGGGTCGAGTTTGTAAACTACACAACCACCGATGCATACAAGGTTTTAATTAGCCATCTTTATTTAAGTCTATATGTCATTTCATAATTTTCAGTTTGCAGCATTACTGCATCTAAACACCTTATGATTTTGTGTTTTTAGGAGAAATCAGATAAAGCTAAAATGGCGCGTTCCAAAAATATTTATCAGCATAAAATGGGACGAGGTGGATATGTTTATGTGAAAGAGAAAATGGTAAGATTACATAATGTTTGTTTTACAAATTGAGAGACGATCAGTTTGAGAAATGAATCTGTTTACATTGCACAATTTGCACATTTGTATTTAACACCCTCATATTTTTGATTATCTTGGTTTAACTGTACATGTGTATGTATTCTCATATTTTCGTTTATCTTGGTTTAACTTTACATATGTATGCATTTGATATTTATTAGATCAAAAATAAAGAAATTGAAGCAGATGAAGAACCCCCGCGTGGTATAATGTGGTTGAAAGGAAGGGTAAACAAAGACGAAAAATATTCAGATGATGAGATTAGATCAGTGGGAGATAAACTTGTAAGTTTGACTGCAAATTCTATTGTTATGCTTATATACCAGCAGCATTAACTGTGTACTAGCAGTAGTAACTTGTATACCAGCAGTATTAACTGCGTACTAACAGCAGTAACTGTGTACTAGCAGTAGTAAACACTTGGTATATTTTCATTGAAGTTCATGGGCAGCACTAACTCTAGCTGAGCAGCATTAACACAAATATGGGCAGTAGTTACTCTAACAGCATCAAGAAGACTTTTAATCCCAACATTTCCAGTATTTTTTGTGCAGAAAGAAGCTGATGACAAGATCAAGGAAGGAACCTTGAATCTTGATAATGGCACTGATGCCATGACAGTTGTGTTTGGTAAGGAAAAGGGAGGTTATGCAAGAGGAGTGGGAAGTGGAGTTACATATAAGAGGTATTTTGGTCTTCCTCGAAGCAGACAAGAAACTGATGAAAGAATTGAGTTACTTCAAACTCAACTTGATAATGAGAGACGCGAGCGTCAACAAAAAGATTTATTGGTCAAGAAATTGTCCGCCGAGATGACTGAAAAAGATGTATTGGTCAAGAAATTATCCAATGAGATGACAGTAACAAAGGGAATACTTACTAAACTGATGGCACAGTTGAGTGAACAAGGGGTGCAGTTAAATTTGTCATCTCAATTGCCAGTAGCCTCAGATGTAAGCCATTTTTTATGTTGTTAACAATTTCATTTTCTAATGCTAACACCACTGATGCTAATGATAGCAGGCATTGAACATAAACTGATGAGTCAATGTATTTTTTAATTTATATTGCAGGTGACAATGGCCATTGATAATATAGATAATAGCGCTTATGAGGTAGACGGAACTTAGTCAAGTGATGCTGTACGTGCTAAAGATGCGAGAATTCAGGAGAAGTCTAATGGGCTTGTAACTTTGGAAAAGGTAATGGAAACAATGGAAAGTAATAAAACATCCCCCTTTGATTTTTGAATTTTACATACATGAATAATTTACCGTGTTTTATATATACATATAGGAACCTGTTAAAACTATCAGACCTAAGAAAATGCCTAAGTCACGAAGAAACAGGTCTACAGATTCCCAATCGCAAGGAAATGTGTCTCCCAGACAAGGACTACCAACAATATGTATTTCAACATGTTTCTTGTTATTCTTTTGTTTAAATAATGTAACGTGTTTTATATATACATATAGGAAACTGTTAAAACTGTCGGACCTAAGAAAACCCCTAAGTCACGACAAAACGGGTCTCCAGATTCCCAATCGCAACAAAATGTGTCTCCAACACAAGCACTGCCAACAATATGTATTTCAACATGTTTCTTGTTATTCTTTTGTTTAAATAATTTCTGATATATACATGCAAAAATTCTTTTTTTTAGCCATTTAAGTGCAAACTGTGGCACTTAAAGAAATCAAATATTGTTGCTTTGGGTACCGTATACAAGTCTCATAGAAAACAAATGCTGCATAACCAAGCACTCCCAAATGATTGCTACAGAGTGTCAATTGATTCATCGTTAGTAGATGCCGCATGCATACCGGACGTAGGAAATAATGGGTTAAAAACAGTTAAGGAAGACGTAGGTAGTTTCTTTGCATGGCCAAAGGATCAAGTTATTCTTGGAGAGGAGGTACATACATATGTTTTTTCAACCTACATATATATAATTCTTCATATTTAATTCAATGTTTGATACAAGCGTCTTTTGTTTACTAACGGTTACACCAAAAAATACAATGCAAAAGATTAGTGACAACAATTGTGGACCAAAAGTACCATCGAAGAGCAAAAATTATGTCTCTATTGAAGCCATAAAGCAATTGCAAGCTAGGACGGCGAAGAGTCAAAAGTCTTTAAATTATGGTACTAGAGAATTTGATTATGTACGACATTACAATTGTATATTTGGTTCAGTTATATACATTCGAGTTTTATTCAATTTGAAATTTCTTTTTGTTTTTAATTCTGTTTTATATATATATATATATATATATATATATATATATATATATATATATATATATATATATATATATATATATATATATATATATATATATACTCATTCCAGCAGCACTAGCATAGTACTAGCAGTAGTAATTCTGCTTCAGCAGGACTAACTTAGTACTAGCAGTAGCAACTCTGCTCCAACAGTACTAACTAAGTACTAGCAGTAGTAACCCTGTGAATAAAATATGCACTCACATAATATGGTCACACTTATCAATATTATTGGTCACTCTTTGTTTAATTTGATGTGTGACTAAATATTACAAAATGCCACACAAACTAAAGATTCATGTCACCATCGGATGAACAATAGTCACGAAAAATACACATTTCTTCACTTTAAACAGCATATGGTCACACTTATTAACACTTTTGGCCACTTTTTGCTTAATTGTATGTGACTAAATACCAAAAAAAAAAAAAAAAAAAAAAAAAAAAAATGCTTTGTGTGACTAAATATTACAAAAGGCGAAACAAACATAAAAATCATGTGACCATTGGATGATCAATAGTCACACGAAATAAACATTTCTTTACTTTAAAAAGCATATGGTCACACTTATTAACACTTTTGGCCACTTTTTACTTAATTGTTTGTGACTAAATACCCAAAACAAACATGCTTTGTGTGACTAAATATTACAAAAGGCCACACAAACATAAAATTCAAGTGGCCATTGGATGAACAATAGTCACACAAAATACATATTTCTTCACTTTAAACAGCATATGGTCACACTTATTAACACTTTTGGCCACTTTCTGCTTTTTTATATGTGACTAAATACCCAAAACAAACATGCTTTGTGTGACTAAATATTACAAAAGGCCACACAAACATAAAATTCAAGTGGCCATTGGATGAACAATAGTCACACAAAATACACATTTCTTCACTTTAAACAGCATATGGTCACACTTATTAACACTTTTGGCCACTTTCTGCTTTTTTGTATGTGACTAAATACCCAAAACAAACATGCTTTGTATGACTAAATATTACAAAAGTCCACACAAACATAACATTCATGTGGCAATTGGATGATCAATAGTCACAAAAAAATATACATTTCTTCACTTTAAACAGCATATGGTCACACTTATTAACACTTTTAGCCACTTTTTGCTTAATTGTATGTGACTAAATACCCAAAACAAACATGCTTTGTGTGACTAAATATTACAAAAGGCCACACAAACATAAAATTCAAGTGGCCATTGGATGAACAATAGTCACACAAAACACACATTTCTTCACTTTAAACAACATATGGTCACACTTATTAACACTTTTGGCCACTATTTTTTAAATTGTATGTGACTAACTCCAAAAAAAAGCACACGTTGTGTGACTAAATCATCACAAACGTCACATTTATTATATATTCATGTGGCCACAGGACGAAAAATAGTCACACAAAATACATATTTACTTGAATAAATCATCTCAAATGTCACATATATTATATATTTATGTGGCCAAAGGACGAACAATAGTTACTCTCAAAAAACATTTGTGTGACTATAAAGTGGTTACGGTCACTGATACTGATTAATCCAACAAAACTTGTGCCTAATTTGTCACACATATTCGGGTTTTGGTCACTCTTTTTCAATGAAAACGGCCATAAACTAAACAACGTCACCATATGCCACCTACGGTGGCGCGACCTTTGGTGACACACAAAAAAAAAACGTGTGTGACTATATGCATACCTGATGAAGCGAAAAGTGTACCGCTTTTAGGGGGTCATTTAAGCCCTAAATCGTATTTATTTGATCAAATATTGCCCTAAATCGTTCCTTTTGTCATTTTAGGTACTTTGGAGAAGAAATCTGGAAAAGGAAGCATTTTGGACGTTTTTGGAGCATAAAAGTGAAGAAAACGGCAAAGTCTCAAAATTACGCTGGAAAGTACCTTTGACGGCGTCAGGAATTGGTCCAGACGGCGTCATGGCTTGGCAAAAGTGGTGGATGTGAAAATTACTCATGATAAGCCAGAGAATTTTGCATGAAAAATCTGACGGCGTCACCCTTTAATGTGATCAAGGTCGTCACGGCTTAAGCTAAAGAGGGACGGCGTCAAGCCCTGATAAGCCAGAGCGGATTTTGGAGGTCTAAAGAGGGACGGCGTCAGGAAGGCCATCCGGGAACCCTAAAAGCGGCGAGGTGACGGCGTCAGGATCTATAACGTGACGCCGTCAGCCCTTAAACTCTATATATAGTTTTGCAATTTTTTGTCATTAGTGTGGAACTTTGTGTGTAACCTTTTGGGAGGAAACCCTAAGACGATTTTAGCAGCTTTTTCAAGGCTTTTTGCCTTGAGATCTTCCATGTTACATTGAAGATAAGTTATCAATTAATCATTCAATATGTCTATGTGTTGTTTGATTCTATCTTGTTCTTGTCTTTTGTTTAACATGCTAGGCTAGATTTATCTTGTGTTTGCTTAGATCTAATGAAACCTAGCTATTGATTATTGGTTATTAGTGTGTTATTAATTGTATTGGATGATTGTTCGTCTATGTTAGGCTTAAGAAAACTGGCTAACTTCCTATTCGGTAACTTGCTTGAACGTCTTAAGAAACATGAACCAATGCGTACTAAGGTTTTTATGGTTGTATTTAATGCATGAGCGAATTCTAGTGATCCGATGTTAGGAGCTTCTTAGCCGGCTCGACATAGGAGTGAAGTAGGAGCTTATAGAGTTGGGGAAGTACGTACGCCACCCCACGATTGGTATTAAGGAATACACCCGTCATCCACGCGATTAATACACACTAATCAACCGGTAAAAGATAGTTAGGGAGTAAGGAAATCTAAGTAAACACATTTCTCTCCACATAAGTTTTACCACCTTTTCATTTTCAGTTATTTTATTTTATTTGCATTCGTAGTTACTTGGGTTAGTTGACTAGCAACTAATTCCGCCCACTCTTTCAAACCCGAGATTTTACTTGCTTTCATAAAAATATAAAAACATAAAAAGAATCTTCTCTCACCCCTAGACCTATTAGAGTAGTTTTTCAATCCTAACGACACTATTCCCTGTGGAGAACGATCAATCCCCCGTACTTACCACTACACTATACTACATCGGTCAGGTACACTGCCTGGTGGGGTTGTAAGCCTCTTGAGATCCCTCGAGAGGTAAAACCTGTTGTAAGGTCGCAAAACCACGCATCAAGTTTTTGGCGCCGTTGCCGGGGAATAGTTATTGTTTAGGTTGAATTTTTATTTTATTAGGTCTACTCACTAGATTCCTTTCTAGTGAGATTTTTATTTTATTTTATTAGATTTCTTTAGTCTATCTTTTTCTTTGTGCCCTTTGTTTGTAAAACCATTTTCATTTGTCACCATGGCGGATGAAATTCCATTTAGATCATTAACAATAGAGGAACAATTACTTTACACGGATAGATTTGCTTCCTGTTGTTCCAATGAATTTTTAAGTGATCTTAGATATATACAAGAGGAGATGGGTGTAAAGTTTGATAGGTTTGATGAATTATGTGCATGTGCGGCTTCTATTAAACAATCATTGTTAGGATCAACTCCTTTTAGTGAAACCCTTTGGAAAAAATTTGAGGAAAGCTTCCTAACCGTGAACCATAAGTTGAATGAATTGATAGGTTTATATACATCACAACTTAAGGAAACAAATGAGGAGGATTTATCCGACTATAGGTACCATGAGCAAGAAGACCTAGTTTTTAAGAACATGGACCTTGAATTGGACCAAGATTGTAAGATGGTTAGTGTTGAACTACCTAGTTGCATGAGTGGGATAGATTTCACCAAAACATATGACACGCATGAGGAATCCTTTAGGCAATTGGAACATAGTAATCAAGTTGAATATTACTATGAATCGGACTTAGAATTTCAAATGGCTAGAGAAGGATTTGAGATACTTAGGAATGTGTTTGGGTTAGATCCTACCAAAACACATGATGAACATATAGGTGATTTAGATACTATGGAGAATGAGGTAAGTAACATAAGCCCACCAAGTACCCCACAAGTCCTACCATCATTTGAGGCACACACACCACCCATGACTTACCCGGAAGAAGTAGAAGAGACTATAGGAACCCCAATAGAGGTAGAGCCCTTGGACCAAACAAAACTAGAAGAAATAGGTTTGAATACTTGTAGTCATAACCTTTCTTTTAGTTCTATGGAAGTTCCTAGTTTTGATGAACCGGAGCCTAAACCAAAACCGTTACCTAATCTTCCATCCTTAGATGTGAACTTAGGAATTGAATTAGGTCCCGACCCACCCATCAAACCATATAGTCCGGGTAGTTTTATGTTGAATGTAGTAGACTCTAAGCCTTGTAGAGTGGAAGCTAATATAGGAGTGAACCATGACCTTACATACTTACATCACCCATTCATGATTGATCACAAGAAACATTATGGGTTTAAACCGGGTTTATTAGGTCAAGATGGATTCCCAACTAGGAATCTCTCGAAGTTGATAGAAGATGATCCCTTTTTAGGAGAAAACTTTAATTCACCCATTGACCAAAGTGAACGAGGTAAGGTTATGATGAAAGGAGCACACCCCTTTGAGTATATAATTCATCCACCACTCTTTCCTCACGCGGCATACTTCCACCAAGATGGTGTGTATCGCTACTATCACCCGCACTTAATCCTAAGTGTAGGAAAAACCTCTCCTTTATCCGTTAAATAAGGGTAGAGTCAGGCTCGTGACTCGAATAAAAACAAGCGCTTCTTGGGAGGCAACCCAAGCTTTATTTGCTTTGTGTGTTTATTTCATTGTTTGTTTGATTTTATTTGTTTCCGTATGTATGTTTAAATTTTATTATTATTGATTCATGTTCAAAAGTAAATTGTGAAAATGCTTTATCTTGTTTTTAACTTCGTCTTAACTACATATAAAGGTATTTTGCAAAAGATAAGTGTAAGGGAAATCTAAATCGGTTTATTAGAACACAAATGAACATGAATCATAATAATATTAAATGAACATACATATTAGTATTTGTTTGAGTCAAATGCTTGTATCGAGTCATAATGATGTTTTGCAGGAATTCCAGGAAGTAAGGTATAGGTTTTTCCAAAATTTTTCCGGAAACTTAACATGAGAATTCTGTCAGATCATTTCTGACGGCGTCAGGATTTACAACCTGACGGCGTCAGGTTTTAATTTTCTGAAAATTTTGAAAGTTTTGTTTTCATAAAAAAGTTTTTATTAAATCTCTAACTTATAATCTCCAGAAATCTGCAAAATTATCATTCCACAAGCATTATATCCTTATATAGAGTTTATCCCGCCGATTTTATGCAGGTTTTCGTGTTTGTTTTCTCAGGTTTAACAGGTTATTTTGGACAAGGAAATGTTTGTTGGATCAAGCTTATGGCGATGCATTAGTCATGGAGCTTCAACATTACTTTGGAAGAAGATCTAACCATGTTACCACATTATCCACCGAACGAATCAGGGGAGTATTTGATTTCATTCTTTTACCTTATTTACTTTTACATTTGTTATTTGAACATTGGGGACAATGTTCATCTTAAGTGTAAGGGGGGGGGGGTAAAAATACGATACTTTAGAGAATACAATTACGCTTGATTTTTGTTTGTTTAATAGTAGATGTGTAATAAAACTGAGATAAATACCTGTTAGGGCAATTTTAGTGCCAAATTTAAAATTTTTTACAACATTTAGGAGTGAAACTTTGATCTTAATGAGCGTCACATGGATAGGAGTTATATGACTAGCACAAAAAACCGTACCACTAAAAAAATTTTCCACCCCAAATATGTGAGGTTCGCCCCTAGAATTGGTAGGAAAAGCATTTATGCTATGATGTGTGTACCGGTAGCACTTAGATTCTAGAACTTGCGTTAGGACCATTCCAAGGCCACAAGTGAGACTACATTCGTGTAGTTAGATTTACTACATGATAAGAGGCATTAGGATTAACCCATTGTTTTACACCTGTGTTTTTGTTATAATTACTTTGGCTACATTGGTCAAGTAATTCTCCCACACCCTTTGCGTTGTACTCATTTTTAGTACACGATACCCCTAGTACACCCCTCAGAGCCTATCTTTTCGTTTCGACCTTTAAGCATTTTACTTAAAGGAAGAATTTGTTTACACCCCACTTAAATGTACACCCAAATCGCCTTAGCCTACCTTGTATGCACTCATTTTTAGTGCATTATTGTGACAACATTTGTTTAAACCCAAGTTAATTATCTAATTGATTACATGGTTGCCAAGTCAAGTCATATCCTTGTACATATTGTTTTGGGACGATTGGGACTCATGGGTAAAGTACTAGTGTAATGGAGTAATGGGGAAGAACATCATTTATTACCCCCATATGTGCTAAATATTTTAAAAGTACTCCAAGTGTTTCGATTATCTTAATTCGAGTCATTAGAATAGTATTTGTAAAGTTATGTAAAAGTTCAAGTGTAAGGGGAATGCAACGCCCCTTTGATGTATTATTTTGGATGGTAGGGCAAGAGTGTATGAAAAAAAAAAAAAAAAAAAATCGAAAAAATCAAGAAAAATACAAAAAAATGAGAAAAAGAAAAATAGAAAAAAAAAACATACGGACTACCATCCCGTTTCATTTTATGTTTATTTTATGTTTTTGTTATTTTGTTTTTAGCTTAAGATTGAGTCGAGTCTTGGCTTAGCAACATTGTATAGTAATTAATCAAGATCTTTAACTCGCCACCAGTAAAATATCCCTTATCCAACAAAACCGTGTTTATCATATCCCTACACCTAACGTTATAACCCGTTTAAAAGCCCTATTTGATAGTTTATCTTAGGTGCTTACGCCTAGTGGAGGAGGTTTTTGATCCTTTCCCAAGCCTATGGTAATCTATTTGCTATGACAGGAACTGAGAGATAATATCCGTTTTCATTTATGAGATTTATTTTGATGACACTTGAGAGATGTGAGTATCTAAACACTACTTTTGAGGTGCTAGTATGTAATCTCCGTGCTTATTATGATTAAAGTGGAACGACTATTTGTTGTAATTACTTTTATATTAGCATTAAATGACCCCTAACTTGTATTTTGATTAGAATAAAAGCGCATTTGCTTGAGGACAAGCAAATCTCAAGTGTAAGGGTATTTGATGAAGCGAAAAGTGTACCGCTTTTAGGGGGTCATTTAAGCCCTAAATCATATTTATTTGATCAAATATTGCCCTAAATCGTTCCTTTTGTCATTTTAGGTACTTTGGAGAAGAAATCTGGAAAAGGAAGCATTTTGGACGTTTTTGGAGCATAAAAGTGAAGAAAACGGCAAAGTCTCAAAATTACGCTGGAAAGTACCTTTGACGGCGTCAGGAATTGGTCCAGATGGCGTCATGGCTTGGCAAAAGAGGTGGATGTGAAAATTACTCATGATAAGCCAGAGAATTTTGCATGAAAAATCTGACGGCGTCACCCTTTAATGTGATCAAGGTCGTCACGGCTTAAGCTAAAGAGGGACGGCGTCAAGCACTAATCTGACGGCGTCAAGCCCTGATAAGCCAGAGCGGATTTTGGAGGTCTAAAGAGGGACGGCGTCAGGAAGGCCATCCGGGAACCCTAAAAGCGGTGAGGTGACGGCGTCAGGATCTACAACGTGACGCCGTCAGCCCTTAAACTCTATATATAGTTTTGCAATTTTTTGTCATTAGTGTGGAACTTTGTGTGTAACCTTTTGGGGGGAAACCCTAAGACGATTTTAGCAGCTTTTTCAAGGCTTTTTGCCTTGAGATCTTCCATGTTACATTGAAGATAAGTTATCAATTAATCATTCAATATGTCTATGTGTTGTTTGATTCTATCTTGTTCTTGTCTTTTGTTTAACATGCTAGGCTAGATTTATCTTGTGTTTGCTTAGATCTAATGAAACCTAGCTATTGATTATTGGTTATTAGTGTGTTATTAATTGTATTGGATGATTGTTCGTCTATGTTAGGCTTAAGAAAACTGGCTAACTTCCTATTCGGTAACTTGCTTGAACGTCTTAAGAAACATGAACCAATGCGTACTAAGGTTTTTATGGTTGTATTTAATGCATGAGCGAATTCTAGTGATCCCATGTTAGGAGCTTCTTAGCCGGCTCAACATAGGAGTGAAGTAGGAGCTTATAGAGTTGGGGAAGTACGTACGCCACCCCACGATTGGTATTAAGGAATACACCCGTCATCCACGCAATTAATACACACTAATCAACCGGTAAAAGAGAGTTAGGGAGTAAGGAAATCTAAGTAAACACATTTCTCTCCACATAAGTTTTACCACCTTTTCATTTTCAGTTATTTTATTTTATTTGCATTCGTAGTTACTTGGGTTAGTTGACTAGCAACTAATTCCGCCCACTCTTTCAAACCCGAGATTTTACTTGCTTTCATAAAAATATAAAAACATAAAAAGAATCTTCTCTCACCCCTAGACCTATTAGAGTAGTTTTTCAATCCTAACGACACTATTCCCTGTGGAGAACGATCAATCCCCCGTACTTACCACTACACTATACTACATCGGTTAGGTACACTGCCTGGTGGGGTTGTAAGCCTCTTGAGATCCCTCGAGAGGTAAAACCTGTTGTAAGGTCGCAAAACCACGCATCAATACCGTCACACATTTTTGGAGTGACGAATACCACTTTCAGTACCAGTGTTTGAATCACCTAAAACGAGTACACGAGTCAAAAGTTATGATAAATAAAAGTTAACGAAACCTAAAGACTGAAAACTGTGAAATTGCTTACTGCATGAAATCCGAATTTTTTTGAGACACTTCTGGTCTGATTCATCAAAAAGTTAAAACACGAAAGTTGTCCAGAATGATGTTTTACATCCACATCTTGGAAACTCGGGCTGAAAACAGCAAACAAAGGCATTTTTCTGCCTCAAATTGTAAAAACAGTTTTCGGCGTCAAGAAAATTAGTTTTCACTAGACAAGTAATTAGGAACCATGTTATTTTAAAAACTAAATACTTACTAGACATAATAAACTTTAGAGTTAATTTCAAAAATGGTCCCTATACTCGACCGGGTTTAATACTTTTAGTTCCCATACTTTTTTTAACGGATCTGCTCCCCAAACTTGCGACCCATAACGGGTTTAGTCCTTTGACCACATATTCCGTCTGTTTGACCATTTTCTTGGTTAAGTGAGTAAAGCTTGAGGGGTAATTAGGTTATTTTATGTTTGGCAGGATATTGACCAGGGATTTCTATCTATTTTGACTAATTAAGTCGATTCATAACCCTTTTCATCCCCAAACTTTTTCAGCCTCACTCTCTCTCTCAAAATTCCAAGTTTTAATCAATACGCAGGCTAATCAATGGTTTCTGAATGTAGGGTTCGTATGCAGGGATCAAAAGCAGACCCCTATGATGATTATCGTAAGTATTTTGTATTATTGATGCTTAACTGAAGTTTATATGATCAATAATCTTGTTTAGATAAATCTTAATTTTTTCATGTAACCAGGTTATCTTCCAAGGGATTTTTGCTTGAAGATCAACCATAGTAGTGCATTTACCAGTCCTCCCAAGATAAGATATAAAGGTGGGAAGGTAAATTGGATAGACTTAATTGATTGTGATGTGTTTTCTATTCTTGAAATTAACACAATGATGAAAGAGATAGGTTATGAAAACTCATCATTTGAGTATTATTATAAGGAACCTAACACTGACTTAGACAATGGCCTAAACAAGTTAGTTAGTAATCAGGATGTGTTTGAAATGATGAAGTTTGTTGCTAAGTATAAAGTAATTGAGTTGTATGTTGATCACTGTGTTAATGAGGAGCCACTAAATGTAGAGCCACTGATTGTAGATGACTCTTTGGTTGAAAATGTAGTAGATAATACTGTCTTAGATGACAATGTAGTTGTAGAAGTTAGTGATGATGAATGGTTGACCAGGTGCTTAGACTTGGTGGGTAGGAAGAAAAAGGGTGTAGTTGAAAATGAGGATGTAGGACATTCAAATAGGGATGAAAACATGAGTGCTGAGTCAGAAACGGAAGATGGTACTAGTAGTGAAGATGGTTCTGTTAGTGAAGATGGTTCTGTTGGTTAAGATGGTTCTAGTGGTGAGGATGATTCAGATAGCCAAGACAATGATTACTTTATTGAAGTAGATAACATGATAGATGATGTGGAAGTGGATATGGCTGAATTTAAAAGAAACATTGATGATAATGTTGAATGGGTTGGTTCTAAAGAGAATGTGGAACAAGTTGAAGAAGTTTTTGAGGATGAGGAAGTTGACTATGATGATATGGATACTGGGAGTGAATGTGAGAATGAAGGTGAATTTAGAAAAGCTTTAAATAAGCATATTAAAAAGAAGAATGCAGAAGCAAAGTTGGTTGGTAATGTGTGGAAGGAGAATTTTTTTCTTGGACAGGAATTTGAAAGTAATAGACTAATCAAGGAAATGCTTACTAGAGTTTCAGTAGAACAAAGAAGGCAATTGTATTTGAAAAAGAATGACAAAAAGAGATTGAGGGCTCAATGCAGGGGGAAGGTTCCTCAATTCAGTTGTGAGGATGAAAGTGGTTCAAAAGGGAAAGGTTCTGAAGGGACAAAAGGTTCAAAAGGAAAGGGTCAATTGAGTTGGTCAAAAGGGAAAGGTTCAGATGGTGAGTGTAGCATTAAAGATAAGGAAGAAACTTGCCCTTGTTACCTTCAATGCTCCAAATTACCTAATCAAGAAACATGGGTAGTCAAAACCTTTCATGATACTCATAAGTGTTTACAATCTAGAAAAGTCAAAAGATGCACAACCACTTTCTTGTCAAAAACTGTAGAGGGTAGTATTAAGCCAAACCCTAAAATTCCTCTAGTGGCCCTTAAACACCAGTTGCAGAAAGAATATGAAGTAGGTCTTTCAACCTAAAAGGTTTTCAGGGCTAAGAAAATGGCAATGGAAAGGATTGATGGTAATCATAGAAAACAGTATGCAGAGTTGAGAGACTACTGTTTGGAATTAAAAAATAGCAATCCAAACACCACTGTTAATATTGAAGTAGAAAAACCACATGATGTCAACAGTTCAGAGAGAAAGTTTAAGAGGGTGTATGTAGGTTTAGGTCCTTTGAAAGATGGATTTAAGGCTGGGAAAAGAGACTTGTTGGGATTGGATGGATGTTTCTTGTCTGGTATGTATCCTGGTTGGATTTTGACAGCAGTGGGGGTAGATCCAAACAATGGAATATACCCCCATGCATATGCTATAGTGGAGTTTGAAAACAAGGATTCACGGAAGTGGTTTCTTGACCGTGTTTGTGATGACTTGGAGCTTTTCAGAAACTCAAATTTTACCTTTATATCAGACAGGCAAAAGGTATGTTTTTTATTAATCTTGTTTTATATTTCAATTCATTCATAGGTTTTACCATTGTCAGATAATGAACTTTTTTTATATGTCATCAATCTTAGGGTGTCATACCAGCAATAGCAGAGACCTTTCCTAGTGCAGAGCATAGGTTTTGTCTTAAACACATATATGACAATATGAAGCTGAGTTGGAGAGGTCAAATGTACAAACAGATGTTATGGAGATGTGCAACTGCTACTACTGTGCAGCAGTTTGATAAGCATATGGAGACACTGAAAGCTTTTAAGAAAGAAGCTTATGAATGGTTAAAAAAGATCCCACCCCAACACTGGAGTAGGTCTCACTTTTCAGGTATACTTACTTTAAAACTGTATTCACAAATATTTAACTTCTTTTGACAAAATTTAACTAGTATTTTTAATAAACTTGCAGGAAGGGCACACTGTGATGTGTTGTTGAGTAACATGTGTGAAGTTCTAAACAGACAGCTTGTAGATGGTAGGGACAAACCTATCATCACATGTTTGGAATTCATTAGAGTTTATCTAATGAAAAGAATTGTTAATGTCCAAAAAGTTATTGCCAAATCATACACCCAATGCAAGTAGAATTTTCCAAACAATTGTCAAAGATGCAGCACAGATAAAGGTACATTGCCAAACTCTTTCATGCCTTTTTTTAACATTTCTGTATAGTTGTTTGGAGTTTGTAACTAGGTTATGTATGATATATAGATTGAATGGAATGGTGGTGACTTATACCAAGCCAATGGTCCTGATGGCCTTCAGTGTGTAGTCAATATGAGGATTAGGGAATGTAGTTGTAGGAAGTGGGAGTTAACATGTATACCCTGCAAGCATGCAGTGGCGGCCATTTGGAACATGGCAAGCAATGGGGAAGAAACAGGAATACCTGAGTCTTATTGTCATGAAATATATTGGCTATCTACTTGGAAAGATATGTACAGGTTTAAAATAAATCCCCTAAATGGTCCTGATTTTTGGCAAAAATCCAATAACCTGAACACAATTATCCCACCAGATCCTAAACCACAAATTGGTAGGCCACAAAAAAGAGAAGGAAGAGTGCAGCTGAATTGTCTGAAGGACTTATAAAGGGAAAAAAGTTATGTAGAGCAGGTAAGAGTATTAGTTGTAGCATTTGTAAGATATTTGGTCATAACAAGAAGGGTTGCCCAAATGTGAATTCTGCAAGTTCTGCACAAGCTTCACATACTCCACCATCTGGACAGGCACCACATGCTGTAAGGGACACACAGTCTGCACAAGAATCTTCAGAGATTGACCTTTCCTCACATGGTCCACCAGCCACTCAAGTCACACAAAGTCCACCAATTCATGTAATGCTTCATGCTTCACCAACTAAGATGACAAAGGCATTAGCAAAAAGAAGGATCAGTCCTGAATGATTTGGAACAAGTTAATTTCATGTTTGTAGACTTTTATATCATTGTATTAGACTGTTGTGTATGTTTGTAAGAACAACTTATGTGTCTTTCTGGTAATTTGGAATTTCACTCTGGTACATTATAATTTGACTTGTAAAAGTCAATTTCTTATTGCTATTTATGCTTCAGTTATTACCAAATTTGGTACAATGTAATTTGACTTCTAAAAGTCAATTTCTCACTTATGGTTTAAACCATCTTTTGCACAAAAAACATACATACTTATATGAATGCTACTTGTTTAGTTCAAGTTGAAACTGATTTTTTTCCATTGATCAAAATCCCAAAATACAACTTGAAACTGCTTTTTCCATTATAAACATAAGCTAACTTCCTAAAACTACCTTCAAACAAAATGTATAATACATTAACTACTTGAAAGCAAAAACAATAAGAAAAAAGATCCAACTGATAATAAGCATCTTCTTCATCTTCTTAGCTTCAACTTTCTTTTCTTCTGCTACCCTTTGTAACTCATTCATTGAACCCAACAAACCCGGAATTAGTTGGACAGCTCGTTCACACATTGGGGGATAATACCAATCGATTATCCCATAATTGATTGGCTATTACGAAAAGAAAAAGAAAAAAAAAGGTCAAACATCAAATTAGGGTTTTTTTTTAACCAAATTAATATTACACTTACTTTTTTCCCACAACAATAGAATCTTTTTCCAGGGTTGATTGCAGTCCAAGAGGTTACAATGGTGGATCTTGCTCCACACCTATTGCACCTAATGTGGCGATTCATGTTTGTGTTTGATGTTTGATGCGTGTGGGTTTTTTCAAGTGATAGCAGATATCACTTGATCTTATTATAAGTATAAGACACATGCCAAATATAAAATGACCTAATTACCCCTCAAGCTTTATTCACTTAACCAAGAAAACGGTCAAACAGACGGAATATGTGGTCAAGGGACTAAACCCGTTATGGGTCGCAAGTTTGGGGAGCAGATCTGTTAAAAAAAAGTATGGGGACTAAAAGTGTTAAACCCGGTCGAGTATAGGGACCATTTTTGAAATTAACTCTAAACTTTATAAAATAACAATCTTCATTCAAAATAAACTTTCCTAAGTTTATTCGACCTTCAGAATTGTAACTTTTGTAAAACGATGAGAACTTGTAAAACCATTTAAGTTACTTGTATAACCAAAGGACCAAACTACTTTTGTTAAACATCTAAACCAACTCAAACCCGCTTACGGAACATGACCAAACTTACTTTGCAAACCATGTAACCACTTAAACTATATGTCACATAATCAAACAACCAAAACATGTGTTTTTCCATATCGAACACTACAAAACTAGGGAGCTTCATGTGAGGGATTTCATTTGGGTAAACGGATAGAAGAGTTGCTGGATTGATGAATTAAAATGTCTTGGCTCCTCGAACGTTTACTGCATGACCTCTAAATTCTGATGGCCCGAACGGTAGTACGATATATGTAAACTAAACGTGTTTTCACAAAATAAAACCATTTCTTTAAAAATGACTCACGTAATCACAACAACTTACCATGTACTACATCATGATCAACATAACGACTTGTATAGATTCCTTATATTACCTTATCATTATTCCAAACACCTAAGTCATGTTATCATAGTTTAGGTTGTATGTAGAGGTTTTCAAGGCATATTCATCAACTTCGTTATCTATTTATCATCTTTAACTCACGGTGAGTCATACACCCATTATTATACTTGTTTATTAAACTCTTTGAGAGAGATACATGCTTAACTATTTTTAAACAATCACAATTATTTGAGACTATATGTTTATCTGAACTGAATGTTTATTTACACTATGTAACAGTAATTGCCATACTTAGAGTTTCTTTATCATGGACCATTGAGCACTATGCATAGTGAGTACAAATACTATGGTTAGATCTATTGGGATTAAAGTAACCGTTAGTATTGACCCAGTTAAGGCAGACAGGCGCAATAAATTTGCTAACACTAGGTATAACAGTAAATCATGAATCATTTGTTGAACTAACAGACTTGGTACAATAATGATCCAATGGGCTTGGTATGATCACGATCTAATGGATTTGGTATAATCACGATCTAATGGACTTGGTATGATCACGATCTAATGGACTTGGTATAATCTTGATCTAATGGACTTGGTATGAACTCGAACTAACGGACTAGGTACAATTGTGAACTAAACAGAAACTAGAAACTAGAAACTAAAAGACTTAAGACTTCGGTGCTAGTAACCTTGAGCAACGAAAGCACTATCCCTATGTGGTAATTGTACTTATGAGCAATAATAACTGTTTTGTTTTCAACTATGAGTGTGAGATGATGTAACTGATACTACGAATGTTATGATCAACAATTTAAATAAACTCTATGAACTCACCAACCTTTGTGTTGACACTTTTAGCATGTTTATCTTAGGTCCATAATGATCGAGGCTGGAACGGAGGAGCACGGATACTCAAGAAGGCTATAAATTTTATTATCATTCGAAAACTCATTTAATGTAATTGTAAACCTTGAAACTACTGGGACCTCATTTTATAATATCTGATATTTATATAATTCGAATGATAAATCTTTTAAAATGACTCTATTAGAGTTTGTTTTCTATTGTTATAACTGTTATGCCATGAAGTAACACCCAGTTTGAATTCCACTGTGTACCATGAAATTGGGGGTGTTACAAGCTCTACTTCAGTCACGGCTATGTTAATATCAGTTAATTCATCGAGTGGCCAATAGTGATATCATTCTCTTCAAAAGAGGAACAATCCTTTTGCCTATATCAACCTTATAATATAATATTCATAAACACAAAACATATCGGGATGACCTTGTGTCACCAAGGCGTTGGACATGAATAAAAGATTACTCTTCTAGCACTACAAAAATACTATATATCAAAAGTCGAAGGTTACTGAGGAATACAAACCATAAACGATACTCACTTATTTACAAACATACATGTCGTGATGTCTCGTATGGGTCATCCAGTATTCTTCTTCATGAATACATATGAATTATGTCCACGAAAAGCAAATTATTTGTTTAAAACAAATAAACACTAGTACCTTCATATTAGGCTTAATTCATATGGTGCCCAAACAATATGATCGACTATGGATTTTTGAACAAATTTATTCATAGGTAAAACGTGCAAATATAAAACACAATAACATAAAGGAAGAAAACTTTCTATTAAATTGCATCAGTTCCAATATCCCAAATACATGCATAAAACTAGGACAACTCTAAATCAATATAATGAAGCCCCATTCCATTAGCATGCAGACTATGCTTATCACACTGTAATGCTTTCATTAGAGGATTAGCAGTATTGTCATCGGTATAGACTTTAATAACTTCTACATCATTCCTTTCAACCACTTCGTAGATATAATGATACTTACGAAGGATATGTCGACTACAACTTTAAACCATGACTTCATTCACAAGTAGGATTGCACTTGAATTATCACAATACATTTTCATAGGGTTTTCATCAAGGTTATCAAGATCGCGATCTTACTTAGGATTGTTTTTGTCTCCGCAAGATTGGGATCTTAAGATCAAATTGGGATCGTAAGATCATTCGAAAGTGTGAATTTTTAGATAGGGGTTGTAGTGTTATAGAGTTCCATATAAAATTCGATATAAAAGACCAATTTAAGTGAATATGAATACAAATTTTAAATTTTAAACACCGTAATAATATAAATAATGCAATACATGTAGTTACTTCATTTTTTAGTTGTTTAATAAACCTTTGGGCATAACAAAAATATGACACGAGTAAAGTTAGGTCATGTATATAGCTAAAATTGGGTTAAAATTTGGAAATTGGGCTTAATTTTTGTAAAAAGTTTGTTAAATATTAAAAGTTAGGCTTTATAGTAGGATCGGGATCGATAGAGATCCTACGATCTTACTAGCTATCTCACGATCTTACTTCAATCCTATGCTATCTCCGATCCTACTTCGATCTTGCAAGGTTTTCTAATGTATGATCGTACAATCCTACGATCAAGATCGCGACCTTGATAACTATGGGTTTCATTACTTGGAACAACACCAAGCTCCTCTTTGAATTTCTTCATCCAGTAAGCTACTTACACAGCTTCTGAGACAATGACGTATTCAGCTTATGTAGATGACATTGCAACGGTTCTTGTTTCAAGCTTCTCCATGCTGCCGCTCTGTCATTCATAACAAAAATGTAGCCTGATTGAGATTTGGTATCATCTCGATCAGTTTGGAATCCAGCACCCGTGTAACGCTTTACATCAAACATCTCTTTAGTCCTAATGTTCCTCTCCAAGATTCTTTTGAATGTTTTTCACAACAGTCTAATGTTCCTCTCTAGGATTCTTTTGAAATATGCTTGTTATGCTCAATGCAAAAGACCTATAAGGTCTTGTACAAGTCACAACATACATAATATAACCAATGGCCAATGCATATGGAACACTTTCCATCCTTCAAATCTCACTAGGAGTAGTAGGACATTGAGCCTCGCTCAAATACTTCTTAGGCATTATAGGTATCATCCCTTTTTTAGATTCATCCATTCTGAATCTCTTCAGGATCTTATCTTGCATGTACTTTGACTAAGTCCTAGAACTCGTTTAGATCTATCCCTGTACATCTTAATTCCTAGAATATAAGTATCTTCTTCAAAATCTTCATGGCAAAGCACTTTCCTAGCCAGGCTTTTACACCATTAAGCATAGGAATATCATTTCCCATTATTAGTATGCCATCCATATACAAGATCAAGAAGACTACTTTATCATATTAAGTTCTCATGTAGACACACGGTTCTTATGTATTCTGAGCAAAACCAAACTCTTTGATTTTCTCATCGAACCTCATATTCCAGCTACGTGGTGGTTGCGTCAAACCATAAATGGATCTCTGAAGTTTGTATATGATGAAGCGAAAAGTGTACCGCTTTTAAGGGGTCATTTAAGCCCTAAATCGTATTTATTTGATCAAATATTGCCCTAAATCGTTCCTTTTGTCATTTTAGGTACTTTGGAGAAGAAATCTGGAAAAGGAAGCATTTTGGACGTTTTTTGAGCATAAAAGTGAAGAAAACGACAAAGTCTCAAAAACCGGCTGAAAAGTACCTTGGACGGCGTCAGGATTTGTTCTTGACGGCGTCATGGCTTGGCAAAAGTGGTGGATATGAAAATTACTCATGATAAGCCAGAGAAATTTGCATGGGAATTCTGACGGCGTCACCCTTTGGAATGATCAAGGTCGTCACGGTATAAGTTAAAGCCAGACGGCGTCACGCCTAATTCCGACGGCGACAAGCCTTGATAAGCCAGAACGGATTTTGGAGAGCTAAAGAGGGACGGCGTCAAGAAGGCCATCCGGGAACCCTAAAAGCGGCGAGGTGACGGCGTCACACTCCATAACGTGACGCCATCAGATCTGAAAGTCTATATATAGTTTTGCAATTTTTTGTCATTGGTGTGGAACTTATTGTGGAACTTTGTGTGTGAAAACCCTAAGACGATTTTAGCAGCTTTTTCAAGGCTTTTTGCCTTGAGATCTTCCATGTTACATTGAAGATAAGTTATCAATTAATCATTCAATATGTCTATGTGTTGTTTGATTCTATCTTGTTCTTGTCTTTTGTTTAACATGCTAGGCTAGGTTTTCTTTGTGTTTGCTTAGATCTAATGAAACCTAGCTATTGATTATTGGTTATTAGTGTGTTATTAGTTGTATTGGATGATTGTTTATCTATGTTAGGCTTAAGAAAACTGGCTAACTTCCTATTCGGTAACTTGCTTGAACGTCTTAAGAAACATGAACCAATGCGTACTAAAGGTTTTTATGGTTGTATTTAATGCACAAGCGAATTCTAGTGATCCCATGTTAGGAGCTTCCTAGCCGGCTCGACATAGGAGTGAAGTAGGAGCTTGTAGAGTTGGGGAAGTACGTACGCCACCCCACGATTGGTATTAAGGAATACACCCGTCATCCACGCGACTAATACACACTAATCAACCGGTAAAAGATAGTTAGGGAGTAAGGAAATCTAAGTAAACACATTTTTCTCCACATAAATTTTACCACCTTTTAATTTTCTGTTATTTTATTTTATTTGCATTCGTAGTTATTTGGGTTAGTTGACTAGCAACTAATTCCGCCCACTCTTTCAAACCCGAGATTTTACTTTCTTTCATAAAATTATAAAAACATAAAAAAGAATCTTCTCTCACCCTTAGACCTATTAGAGTAGTTTTTCATACCTAACGAACACTATTCCCTGTGGAGAACGATCAATCCCCCGTACTTACCACTACACTATACTACATCGGTCAGGTACACTGCCTGGTGGGGTTGTAAGCCTCTTGAGATCCCTCGAGAGGTAAAACCTCTTGTAAGGTTGCAAAACCACGCATCAAGTTTTTGGCGCCACTGTCGGGGAATAGTTATTGTTTAGGTTGAATTTTTATTTTATAGGTCTACTCACTAGATTCCTTTCTAGTGAGATTTTTGTTTTATTTTTCTAGGTTTTCTTTAGTCTATCTTTTTCTGCTCTATCCATTGCTCAAATCTTCCTTGGCCATCATGGTAAACGAAGATTTCTCTAATCTCAGAGTCACCAGGAGTCGTAGTTCACTAAGCGACCTTATTTCACCCTACGCAGAACCTGATAGGGAAATGCGAAGATTAAGGCGACTCTTTGCTACACCCGAACAATCTGGCTTTGCCATCAACTTTGATGATGCCCTCTCCGAGGAAGAATCCAATCATCATTCTACACCTCCTAGCCCTCAACCCAACCATGATATGGAGATTCCCGAAATCCCAATCCCTAAATGTCTCAAGGACCACTCTTCTCCCACCCCTCATGGTTTTTCCAATGCTATCGTTTTTCCAAATGAACGCACGGATGGGGTCTTGCGTGCAACCGATATTTGGCTGGTCCAAAGTGTATGCAAGTTTCACGGATTGAAAACTGAAGATCCAATCCAACACATCAAGGACTTCCTGAAAATAGTGGATACCCTCCATACGGACGGAGCCACTAGAGATACCTCCCGGCTGCGATTCTTTCCCTTCACCCTTTATGAAAAAGCCGGAGACTGGTATAACCAACTTCCCTCCGAATCCATTTTCACATGGGAACAGCTTGTCTCAAAATTCTATGAGAAATTCTTTCCAATAGGAAGAACTTCAACGTTAAGAGACGCAATCTTCCGCTTCCATGTTGGACCAGCTGAACCCATTCACGAATCCTGGATCAGATTTAAAGATCTGATTAGACAAGTCCCTCATCATGGCATTGAACTCTGGCTTCTTGTCCAAATCTTTTATGACAGTGTCCCTAAAAGGAAAAATAGCCGACCTAAGCGCTGAGGAAGGATGGGATAGAATTGAGGAATACGCAAATGATCAAGACGATACCTGGGATGAACCCGATTCGATCATGAGCATTTCCAAGATCATGAAAGAGCCTCCTTTTGCTAGCCGGCTGAATAGAATGAATGATCAAGTCTCTTATCTAGACAAGTCACAACCAACTAAACGGTTGTCAAACCCATACTTGATCTGCGACCAATGTGGTGGCCCGCATGAAGTGGAGGAATGCGAGGATAATACCACCACCGAACAAGCATGCTTGTCAAGCCACGACATCTTCGATGATCCTTCGCTCTTAACTTTCTACCAAAACAATGATTTCACCCCTTGGGGAAATCTTGTGAGAGAAGAGGGAGGAGGAGAATATCCTGACTATAAGGTTAGGAGCACTTTTGAGGATGATCTTGGGCATTTCACGTTTGAAAAGAATCTGCAACTAAATGGTCTCGACAACCTTATCAATAGCCAACAAAACGACATGAGGGCCAAATTCGCAGAACTCAACGCCGCTCTCGACGGCCTTAGCGAACCTCAAAGAGATCCCTTACTCGCCATCACCACTCGTGCTGGAACAACTACTAAGGACCCACCTTACCCAGCTCAACAATCTAACGTCATGGAACCCAACACCCCTCATGAAGAGAAGGATAATTTGAGCGATGAAAATCCCGAACAAACCCCTCCGGTAACTCCCTCTCCACCTACTCCAACCAAACAGCCCATTAAAGTCCCATACCCGTCCCGTCTCAAGAATCAAAAGGTCAAAAATGATAATAAAAGATTCTTGTCATATTTGAAGAATTCAGTCGTCACCATACCCCTTCTTGATGCATGTTACCATATGCCCAAATATAGTACATACTTCAAGAAGTTGCTAACCAACAGAAAAGGGCTCGAGGGTCTTGTAACCTTAGGAGAAGAATGTTCTGTGGTGACTCATCGAGGGCTGCCAAAGAAGGTGGACGATCCAGGTAGTTTCACCTTGCCCTGCTCAATAGGATCTCTTTCAGTCAAGAATGCTTTAGCCGACTTAGGAGCAAGTATCAATCTTATGCCGCATTCCATGTTCCTCAAATTAGGGTATTCTGGATTGAAACCTACCCGTATGAACATCCAACTAGCCGATAGATCAATCAAATACCCCTTAGGAATATGTAAAAATGTGTTGGTTAAGGTAGGGAGGTTCAAATTTCCAGTTGACTTCGTCATCTTAGAAATGGAAGAAGATGACCTAGTGCCTATCATTCTGGGGAGGCCATTCCTTGCAACTGCTCGTGCTGTTATTGATGTTCACGACGGCAAACTGACCTTACGAGTAGGGGCCGATAGCTTAACCTTCGACATCAAGGACACAATGAATCTTTCTCTCGAAGCAGATAATCAGCTGTATTTCATCGAAGAAATCGATGAACTATCCGACGAGATTGACAATTGTATTGATGAACAGATGGAAGCTGGTTGGTTGCGAGATGAAGCTTTCTTACCCATCTTTGAGGAGGAGAAGACTATGGATGTAAACGCAGTCTCCTTCTATCCCAGACAAGAAATCGAACAGCTTGAGCTTCGTAAACCCGAGAACAAACTTAAACCCTCCATCATCGAGCCACCTGCGGTAGAACTCAAGGAACTCCCGAACAACCTCGAATATGCTTTCCTCCAAGGGGAAGATCAACTTCCGGTAATCATAAGCTCTTCCTTGAAAAGCGAACAAAAGGATAAACTCTTAGGAGTTTTAAAAAAATATAAAGGAGTTATAGCATGGAGTGTAGCCGACATCAAGGGGATTGACTCTACTTTTTGCACGCATAAAATACTCATGGAGGAGGATTATAAACCCACCGTGCAACCTCAAAGGCGAGTAAACCCCAACATTAAGGAAGTCGTAAAAAAGGAAGTCATTAAGCTCCTAGATGCAGGGCTAATTTACCCAATTTTCGACAGTCCATGGGTAAGTCCTGTACAGGTTGTACCAAAAAAAGGAGGAATGACGGTGGTGAAGAACGATAAGGATGAGTTAGTGCCTCAACGAACAGTAACTGGATGGCGTGTGTGCATCGATTATAGGAAGTTGAATGATGCAACCCGAAAGGATCATTTCCCTCTCCCATTTATCGACCAAATGTTGGAAAGGTTAGCAGGGCATGAGTACTACTGCTTCCTAGACGGGTTCTCAGGGTATTTTCAAATCCCTATCGCTCCTGAGGACCAAGAAAAGACTACGTTTACATGCCCTTATGGCACCTTCGCCTACAAGCGAATGCCCTTTGGACTATGTAACGCCCCCGCCACTTTCCAGCGCTGCATGACGGCAATCTTCCATGAGTTAATGGAAGACAGCATGGAAGTCTTCATGGATGATTTTTCAGTCTTTGGAAACTCTTTTGATCGTTGTCTTGCTAACCTTGAGAAAATGCTCAAACGTTGTGAAGAGACCAACTTGGTACTAAACTGGGAAAAGTGCCACTTTATGGTAAAAGAAGGGATTGTGCTAGGGCACAAAATTTCAGGAAGTGGAATTGAAGTAGACCGGGCAAAAATTGAAGCTATATCCAAACTTCCCTATCCAACAACTGTCAAGGCAATCCGTAGCTTTTTGGGTCATGCTGGCTTCTATAGGAGATTCATTAAAGATTTCTCAAAGGTAGCTAAACCAATGACCCAGTTGCTCATGAAGGATGCCCCGTTCGACTTCTCTCAAGAGTGCAAGGATGCATTCAATCGATTGAAGCAGGAACTTACCCAAGCTCCAATTATGGTCACCCCTAACTGGGAGTTACCCTTTGAAATCATGTGCGATGCTAGCGATTATGCTGTTGGAGCAGTATTAGGCCAAAGGCTTAACAAACACTTTCAGCCAATATACTACGCTAGCAAAACCATGAATCCTGCTCAAGAAAACTACACTACCACTGAAAAGGAATTACTAGCCGTGGTATTTGCTTTTGATAAGTTTCGCCAATATCTTGTCCTTTCCAAAATAGTTGTTTTTACGGACCATTCAGCTATTCGATATCTTTTTAATAAACTGGACGCTAAACCACGGTTACTTCATTGGATCTTACTATTGCAAGAGTTCGATGTTGAGATTCGTGATAAGAAAGGAGCAGAGAATCTTGCAGCTGATCATCTCTCTCGTCTCGAAAATCCCAGCCTCGCTGAATCTGACAAGAGTGAGATTCGGGAGTCATTTCCTGAAGAGCAGCTCATGTCAATAAATGATTCTGAACCATGGTATGCGGATTATGCTAACTACCTGGCAAGTCGAGTCATTCCTGAGCATATGAGCAGGCATGAAAAAAAGAGGTTCTTCAATCAATTAAGGTATTACTTTTGGGATGAACCTTTCTTATTCCGAAGATGTCCGGACCAGGTAATCAGGCGTTATGTTTCGGAAAAGGAGGCTGTCAGAATTATGAAAGAGTGTCATGCAGGTCCATCTGGAGGACATCACGGAATGAACACTACTGCACGAAAGGTCTTCGACGCGGGATTCTATTGGCCTACAATATTTCGTGATGTGAAGGGAATGATACAAACTTGTGACGCATGTCAAAGAGCTGGGAATATCTCTAGGAGGGATGAAGCCCCACAGAATTATATACAAGTTTGTGAGGTTTTCGATGTTTGGGGAATTGATTTCATGGGACCCTTCCCATCTTCAGGAGGGAATGAATACATCCTAGTGGCCATTGATTATGTTTCGAAATGGGTGGAAGCACAAGCCCTTAGGACTAACGACGCTAGGGTAGTCATTCATTTCTTAAAAAAATTGTTCGCTAGGTTCGGAATTCCGAAGGCTCTTATTAGTGACAGGGGAACCCATTTTTGCAATTCGCAAATGGAGAAAGTTATGAAAAGATATGGAGTCTCTCACCGATTCTCCACTGCTTACCATCCTCAAACCAACGGTCAAGTCGAAAACACTAATAGAGCCATAAAGAGAATATTAGAGAAAACGGTCAATCAAAACCGAAAAGATTGGTCTTTTAAGCTCGATGAAGCTTTGTGGGCATTTCGAACCGCTTATAAGACACCAATCGGGACAACCCCGTTCCGTATGGTATATGGCAAGGCATGCCACCTTCCAGTAGAACTGGAACACAAGGCGTATTGGGCACTTAAGGCTTGTAATTTGGATTATACGGTTGTGGGAACAAATAGATTCTTACAGCTCCAAGAGCTCGATGAATTGAGATTAGAGGCTTATGAATCTTCCATTACATACAAAGAAAGGGCAAAAAGATGGCATGACCAACGGATTAAGAGACCCAAGGAGTTTTCGGAAGGAGACAAGGTATTATTATATAATTCTCGCTTAAGGCTATTTCCGGGAAAACTTAAATCTAGATGGTATGGACCTTTTACCGTAAGGAGCTCCTCTAAAACCGGAGCCGTTGTGTTGATTGACGACGAAGATAGAGAATTCACTGTGAATATACAACGAGTCAAGCATTATCAAGAGAATGGTAATGAAATGATCAATGAGGAAGACATAACTTTTGATGAAGAAATCACGTAATATACGTGACTTTGAGTCTAGCTACAAGACTCGTTAATAAAGAAAAGCGCTTCTTGGGAGGCAACCCAAGTTTTATTTGCTTTGTATGTTTAATTCTTTGTTTGTTTGATTTTATTTGTTTCCGTATGTGTGTTTAAGTTTTATTATTATTGATTCATGTTCAAAACTAAATTGTGAAAATGCTTTATTTTGTTTTTAACTTCGTCTTAACTAAATATAAAGGTATTTTGCGAAAGTTAAGTGTAAGGGAAATCTAAATCGGTTTATTAGAACACAAATGAACATGAATCGTAATAATAATAAATTAACATACATATTAGTGTTTGTTTGAGTCAAATGCTTGTATCGAGTCATAATGATGTTTTGCAGGATTTCCAGGAAGTAAGGTATAGTTTTTTCCAAAAAATTTTTCGGAAACGTAACATGAGAATTCTGTCAGATCATTTCTGACGGCGTCAGGATTTACAACCTGACGGCGTCAGGTTTAATTTTCTGAAATTTTTTTGAAATTTTTGTTTTCATAAAAAGTTTTAATTAAATCTATAACTTATAATCTCCAGGAATCTGCAAAATTATCATTCCACAAGCATTATATCCTTATATATAGAGTTTATCCCGCCGATGTTATGCAGGTTTTCGTGTTTGTTTTCTCAGGTTTAACAGGTTATTTTGGACAAGGAAGTGTTTTGGATCAAGCTTTTGGCGATGCATTAGTCATGGAGCTTCAACATTCTCTTGGAAGAAGATTTAACCAAGTTACTTCATTATCCACCGAGCGAATCAGGGGAGTATTTGATTTCATTCTTTTACTTTTTTACTTTTACATTTGTTATTTGAACATTGGGGACAATGTTCATCTTAAGTGTAAGGGGGGTAAAAGTACGATTAGAGAATGCTATTACGCTTGATTTTTTTTTGTTTAATAGTAAATGTGTAATAAAACTGAGATAAATACCTGTTAGGGTAATTTTAGTGCCAAATTTAAATTTTTTTACAACATTTAGGAGTGAAACTTTAGTTCTAATGAGCGTCTCACGGATAGGAGTTATATGACTAGCAAAAAAAAAAACCGTACCACTAAAAAAATTTTCCACCCCCAAATATGTGAGGTTCGCCCCTAGAATTGGTAGGAAAAGCATTTATGCTATGATGTGTGTACCGGTAGCACTTAGATTCTAGAACTTGCGTTAGGACCATTCCGAGGCCACAAGTGAGACTACATTCGTGTAGTTAGATTTACTACATGATAAGAGGCATTAGGATTAACCCATTGTTTTACACCTGTGTTTTTGTTATAATTACGTTGGCTACATTGGTCAAGTAATTCTCCCACACCTTTTGCGTTGTACCCATTTTTGGTACACGATACCCCTAGTACACCCCTCAGAGCCTATCTTTTCGTTTCGAACTTTAAGCATTTTACTTAAAGTAAGAATTTGTTACACCCCACTAAAATGTACACCCAAATCGCCTTAGCCTACCTTGTATGCACTCATTTTTAGTGCATTATTGTGACAACATTTGTTTAAAACCCAAGTTAATTATCTAATTGATTACATGGTTGCTAAGTCGAGTCATATCCTTGTACATCTTGTTTTGGGACGATTGGGACTCATGGGTAAAGTACTAGTGTAATGGAGTAATGGGGAAGAACATCATTTATTACCCCCATATGTGCTAAATATTTTAAAAGTACTCCAAGTTTTTCAATTATCTTAATCCGAGTCATTAGATTAGTTATTTGTAAAGTTATGTAAAAGTTCAAGTGTAAGGGGAATGCAACGCCCCTATGATGTATTATTTTGGATGGTAGGGCAAGAGTGTATGAAAAAAAAAAAAAAAATCAAGAAAAATACAAAAAAAATGAGAAAAAGAAAAATAGAAAAAACATACGGACTACCATCCCGTTTCATTTTATGTTTATTTTATGTTTTTGTTATTTTGTTTTTAGCTTAAGATTGAGTCGAGTCTTGGCTTAGCAACATTGTATAGTACATGTAATTAATCAAGATCTTTAACTCGCCACCAGTAAAATATCCCTTATCCAACAAAACCGTGTTTATCATATCCCTACACCTAACGTTATAACCCATTTAAAAGCCCTCTTTGATAGTTTATCTTAGGTGCTTACGCCTAGTGGAGGAGGTTTTCAATCCTTTCCCAAGCCTATGGTAATCTATTTGCTATGACAGGTAGTGAGAGATATTATCCATTTTCATTTATGAGATTTATTTTGATGACACTTGAGAGATGTGAGTATCTAAACACTACTTGTGAGGTGCTAGTTTGTAATCTCTGTGCTTATTATGATTAAAGTGGAATGACTATTTGTTGCAATTACTTTTATATTAGCATTAAATGACCCCTAACTTGTATTTTGATTAGAATAAAAGTGCATTTGCTTGAGGACAAGCAAATCTCAAGTGTAAGGGTATTTGATGAAGCGAAAAGTGTACCGCTTTTAAGGGGTCATTTAAGCCCTAAATCGTATTTATTTGATCAAATATTGCCCTAAATCGTTCCTTTTGTCATTTTAGGTACTTTTGAGAAGAAATCTGGAAAAGGAAGCATTTTGGACGTTTTTGGAGCATAAAAGTGAAGAAAACGACAAAGTCTCAAAAACCGGCTGAAAAGTACCTTGGACGACGTCAGGATTTGTTCTTGACGGCGTCATGGCTTGGCAAAAGTGGTGGATATGAAAATTACTCATGATAAGCCAGAGAAATTTGCATGGGAATTCTGACGGCGTCACCCTTTGGAATGATCAAGGTCGTCACGGTATAAGTTAAAGCCAGACGGCGTCACGCCTAATTCCGACGGCGTCAATCCTTGATAAGTGATTCGTATCAATTATAGTTCAAGGAAAACACACAAAGAAATATGTGTTAACCCGAGTCGTTTGTCCCGACGAAGATCGAATGGAATTTGTGTTCCCGGAACGTGATTCGTGTAGTGAATGAGAGTGTATAAGTGAGAATTGTGATTTTATACTACGAACAATGAAATATGAAATAAAAACAACTAATTAAGCTAATTAAACAATTAAACTAAGCATACGAACTTAAAAACGAAAATTTGAATTTAAAAACGTTACATGACGATTTATAAAACGTAAATAAAAGTGAAATTCTAAAATTTAAAACCTAAAAATATAAAAATAATTTTCCTATATTAAATCTGATAAAAGAAAATTTTTTGAAAAAGAAAAATATTTTTTTGACTTTTTAATAATTTTTTTATGAATTAAAAACTAATTAAAATAATTTAAATGATTTAAAAATAGTAAAACAGCTAGGAAAAATCTGAAAATTTTTGAGTAACTTTAAAATAAAATTTCTGAACTAGGAAAAAATAGTTTTGAACCCTGAATAAGCTCAGATCAGTCAAACAACCAAATAAGCAGTTTTAGAATAAGCCAAAATTAAGCAAATGATGACCAAAAATTCTTAAATGCTCAAGTATCATGTAATGGGCTAATTCAAGCTTAATTTAACTCATCAAACTAAAATAAACCAAAGAATTAAACTCTATAAGCTGCTGCACATGATCTTGGTTAAACAGATTCACAAAGGCTTAACAGCCTACTTGCAACACTAATAAAGCAGTCTAAATAAGCCCTAAACTGAAACCTAAAGGGGGCAAAATCAAGCTTACACTATTGCTTATTCAAAAACACCAAAAGCCCTAAAAGTTTCAAGCCAATTGAGCTTCAATTCGGCCCTAGATCAGCATCTAGAAAGCAAAAAGTCTGCTGTGCAGACTTGTGACAGCAGAAACAGAGAAAATGGCGCGAAAAGTGCAAATCCTAACTAATCCTATCAAGCTCTTGGGAATATACTCTAACACCTATGAACTAACTAGAGAAGCTAAAAAAATGCACTCAAATTAAGCTCAGCTTAATGAAAAGCTTACTAAGGCAGAAAAGTGCTAAAAACTAAAAATAACAAATGAGAACTTTTAAACAACCATCAACAACTAAAATACCTGTAAATCAGCACAATCTACTCAGAAACTTAGCAAATGAAATTATCTCAGATTATATCCCTTTTTACCCATAAGCAGCTTAAAACCAAACACACCCTTAATGATTAGATTATGCAAATTCTCAAGTGAAATTAACTTTTTAAAACTGAAAAACAGGTTCACAAAACTAATTTTAATCTGAAAACAATTTTCACAAGCAAATAAGCTGTAATTCTAAAATAAGCTGAAGTTGACTTTTCTTTGACTTTAAGCAATAATGAAGATAATTAAGAAACAGAAGCTCATAAACCCTCAACTTAACATCAAAACTAAGATTAAAAGGCAGAACAGTAAAAAAATAAGCACTTATCTCAAATTAAGCAGATGAACAGAAAAGTTTGACCAAATTTGACTCTCATTCAAAATAAAGGACTGAGTACAAAATTACTGACTGGAAATGAAATTACAACGAACAGCAATTCTAAACTTCAAATAAACTACATTAATCCTACTCCTAAGCCCTAAATCTAACCTACTAACTACTACTCCCTACTGACTAACAGACCCAAATCGTGAGAATGAGGAGGCTATTTATAGCCTTCCACAGAACCTTCCAGGGATTCCAAGCTGGCAATCCGCGTGATGTGTGCTTCTTTTGATCCCATATCCACCGTTTGATCACCTTCGTCTCTACTCAAGCAATCTCGACCCTTGGATTAAAATAGATGAGGTGGCCTCTCCAATCAGCTGCCCACACGTGTCATTCCTTCTGTCAGACCCTTCTAGAATAGTAATCATTGGGTAATTATTAAGGGTACGAGGTAAATTTTGGTACGGTGAATTAGGGTTCTTCGCAGTGAATTTTGGGGATTATTTTTCGCGCGTGTGTGTGAGGGTGAGTTAGGGGTTTGGGGTATTTTATTTCTATTAACCGGATATAGGAGTGGGTCGGGTATAGGGTTAAAGATTGGGCTGGGTTTGGTTTGATAAGTGGATTGGGTTATTTAATGTTTTGGGCTGTGTTTTAATGACAAAAGGTCGGTTAAGGTTTTCTAAATATAGGATTTGTAAATTTAAGGTAAGTTTTGAAATTTTGTGAACTTAGGGGGTTGAAAGTGTACTTTATCCAAAATTTATCCAAGGGCCTTTCTTGCCATTCTTTGATTCTTCAAGGGTTGACTTTGACTTTTTAAGCATAATTACTTCCCCGGCTTCAGCTTTTATTCACTCTTCCAAATCTCATGCTCGTTTTTCCGATTTTCTTGTCTTTTTGTCATTTTTCCTTGATATCCGTCCCTGCATATAAAAACACAAAAACATAGTATCTTTTGGCATTTTGGTCGGGTTTTTGGTCATTTTGGGTCCGGTTTTGGTCGAGAAATGGTATGTGTTTTAGCACATACCAAATTCCCCCAGACTAAGATATTGCAATGTCCTCATGCAATGTTATAAGAACACGTTTTCAAAACCAAAAATTTCCAATCTCTTTTTACTAACTTTGAGAAGTAGCAAAATTTTCAAAAGAGATTAAGAAATCTTAAGTTCTAAAAAAAACTCCCCGATTTTCCTTCTTATTCTATTTTTGTATTTTCTTATTTTCCACGTGACGGCTTGTCGACAATCATTATCTAATGATAACTTTTAGGGTCTTCGAGTAGGAAACACGACTCATAAAGAAGTGACCATACGGATAAAATTCGTCGTTCCTGATTTTTCACGAGTCCCCAAACTAAGCTTAAAAACGAAATCATTGTCATTTACAAGTTAGATTGCCAACACTACTCAGGAAGCTAATTGTGGACTTCTCGTTCCCAAACTCCTATTTTCCTCTATTTATTTTATTTTTGGTGAGAAATGAATTTCTTCGAATTCTCATTTCGATAATTTTTAGTTCGATAAAGATACCTAGTTTAGACGCTAAGTAGTTTCCAAGCCTTCCCTCGAAAACCGTTGCATACAAAAATGAGGTCCACATCAAGGTCTCTGATTTAACACGATTTTGAGGATATCCCTTTTATTTGCGACCGAAACAACTCATCTACGAGTCCAGAGACAGAAGCCTTTATTAGGATACCCCCGGAGTCGAAGTTTGGCATTTTTAACATTATTAAGCACATTAACGTATTTAATCCTTGGCCCTTTATAACAATCACAACATCGGCTGCGAACCGGCAAGATGTGATAGTCTATTATGACCTTGGAATTTTTCCTCTGCCTTTATTAGAAGTCTACAACATCGGCTGCGAACCGGCAAGATGCAGAAAACTTTTTATGGCTTTGGATTATTATTATTATTCATTATTCATTATATATTTTGCCAAATCCCGAGTCCTACGGCTTTTATAACAATCCCAACATCGGTTGCGAGCCAGCAAGATGGAATAGTCTATTACACCGTAACACTGGCAGTACCTTGATGTGTACCCAACTTTCATAAGCAAGAATTCTTTAAGGAAGAAATAAAAACTAATTATCGCCAAAACTAAAATAGCTTTAATTATTCCTAGATTACTATTTTTGAGTGAAATAAGCTGATGGGAACAAAAAGCCACAAGTAACTTCGATGAGCTCTAAAGAGATCCAACTACTCCACGTTTAGCAATCTAACTTATAAACGACTCTATCATTTCTCGTTCTTCGCAAATTTAAAATCTTAAATAATAAGATCCGCGAATGCTTAGCCTTATAATCAAGCCATGCATATATAAAGTCAAATACGGGAACTTGCAAACTCTTAAAAAGAATTCGCGTTTTATAGCTCCTTGTGTAAAAGACTAGCACGAGCTTATAGATTATAAACGGTTAAGGGAACAAGCTAGGGCTCAACACGCCCGATCAAGTCAGAATTTTATTCCTACTCTCACCAGCGGAAAATCAACAAAAATGTCAAAATTTATTATATTTTTGCAAAAATTTTTAAATTTTTCTCATTTTTTTGGATTTTTTCAATTTTTGGAGGAAAAACGGGATTGCATGAGAAAACGGCAAAATTTGCAAGGCAAAAATCAAATCGACAGATTACCCCCCCAGACTAAAACGAGACATTGTCCTCAATGTCTTAAAGGTAAGGGTTCTCCTACATAAATCTAAGGCCGTTTATTAATTATGCCGAAAGATAGATGTAAACGATAAGATTTAGGATATCGTATAAGCAACGGATGATGAAACTCGAGTAGCGTGAAGGAAACTACGAGCACGAGAGTCTTCATCATCGGGCATTCCTGGATACATCACAGAAAACACGAAACACAAGATATGGAAGAGGGGATCCCTCCTCATGTTTTAGTAGAAATAAGAGAAGAAGATAGAATAATAAGCATGGGGTGCCTCCCACGAAGCGCTTGTTTTTGGTAACCGAGTCACATGAGCTTGACTCGACCCCGAATTTATTTGTCCTTGGGGGAGCAAGTGGAAGAGATAATCTCAATCGGACTTTCGTTCAAGATGTTTAGATAAACATTGAAGCATACGAAAGTTCCACTCCGATGAGATACCCGCGGCTTAAAAGAAGGAGAGATGCCGGGGTCAAAGATGGTCTCTTCACTCCCGGAGGAGTGAATAAGAGGAGAAGTCACCGGGTAGGTGAAGAAAGGAAGAAAGATCATGATAACAATTGTAAAGAAATTGTCATCCTCACACCCGGAAGAGATAAAAAGGGTGGGTTGGGTGGGCAAATTATCATACTTTTCAGAAATCTCATCCACCACTTTAGAAGTCACAACACCCGTATCGGGCTTGATATCATCGGGTGGTTTAGCAGGCGGACGAGTGGGTGATGGCTCAACGTGTAATGACTCAGTTTTATGAAGTGAAAGGGGATCATCATTAAGCAATCTTTCAAGAAAAAGATTTTCCCCTTCCGAGTCATGGGAATCGTCAGGGCGAGGTATTGGTAAAATCAGCTCATCAAATGTAGAGTCCTCGTCCTCGACGTTCTCTAACCCTTCATCGAAAAGAGGATTAACTTTGCAAGAAGTATACTCATCATTGAATTCAAAAAGAGGGTTAGAGAAAATCCCGGAGGTAACTTTGGAAATGTCAAGAGAATCTCCACAAGATTGCAAATCACTTTCACCGTCGGATATTTCCTCGAACTCACTTGGGATTGGGACAAGGTTCTCAACATTGTCTGATTCCGTTGCCGGAATAGTGTCGAGAAGCTCGTCCCCCATTTTTAGAGAGTCCTCGAGTACTTTGGTAGGAAAGACGGGTGCTATTTGAGGGAAGGTTACCGGAACAAATCTCTCCTCGTCATCATCGGAATCATCGTCATAGTAAATTAAGCTCTCTCGAAATTTAGCTGCTCTTTCCTCGGCAAGTAATTCTTCCATGGACTTCCCGGGAGTATTAAGACTAGCCGCTATCTCTCGATATTGAACCAAAAGTTTTTCAATTTCGCGCATTCCATCTTGATTTGGATAATTGACGGGATTTTGTGGGGGTTGGTAATTGTCAAAACCGGAAGTATTATAGCAAGGATTAGGTTCATAGTAATTTTGACCCCACGGTTGACATTGATAATCATTATGAGGACCCCCACAATTTGTACAAGAAAAGTTCGGTGTATCACTGAAATACGGTTCTTGCTCATAAAAGTTTTGAGGAGGGTGATTGAAATTGTTTTGAGGATAATCGGAAATGTTCGGATTAAAATCATAAGCATATGAATTTTCGGCTTCCGAAGCACAAAACGAACAAATCCATTGAACAAATTTCTACCACACCTCTACGCAAGTAGCGGATTGCAAAATTGTCGGATCAATTGAATCTCCACACCCATCGCAATAACGTTGATTGAACGAAGATATATCGGGCTGTGGTGGGTAGTCGGAGAAATTTGATGGTTCATTGAAAGAGTTTGGATAAGCGAATGCAGTTTCAGCTTTCGAATAAGAACACATACAAAGTCCTCGACTAAATTCACATTCGTTGCAAAAACATCGGTCACAAAGTGAATTGTCCCCCAACTGATCTCCACATATAGAGCAATTATACTGAGTGAGTGAAGATGGCTGGGGTTGTGGAGGGTGTTCGGAAAAATCTTTAGAAGAATTGAAGGAATTTGGATTTGGATTAATTGGTAATTCACACCAATTACAAAATCCATTACGACAATTGCCTCCACACCGCTCACACAAGCACTTGTAACAACGAAGACTATCACCAATTGGACTTTTACAATGAAAGCAGTGATAGCCGAGTGACGTCATAAGAATTAAACGGATAGAGGGATAAAGAGATAGAATTAAACGGTTAAGAGGATAAGAAGATTATTTTTGGGTTTTGAAATTTAGAAACATTAGAAAAATGGAAAATAATTTTGAAGAGAAAATCTTTTTGGATTTTTAATTAAGGAAAAATAATTATATTTTTGGTGATCGTTTTATCAACCGTACTCGTTTCTTTCAAAACTACGCGCAGCGTGGCGGGAGAGAAGAATGGATCTCTCTTCAGTCTGCAATTTAATGTCAAGACTTCCTTAAACCCCGTAATTAGGTTGTAGTAAAGAAATAATCCAAGCAACGTTTAACTACACGATCTCTTTTGTTGTTTATTCGGTATGGTTTACAACCGCCCTCCTTCAACGGAAGACCGAGGATGTTTATTAAGATGAAAACACTTTAGGAAAAGTGTTTTTTATTTATTTATTTATTTTCTTTTTGTATTTTTATTTTTTATAAAAACGATAACTTCCGAGGAAGGGTCTTCAAAACACGATTCGACGAACGAAATCACGAACTCACTTCAATCTTCCCCGGCAGCAGCGCCAAAAATTGATTCGTATCAATTATAGTTCAAGGAAAACACACAAAGAAATATGTGTTAACCCGAGTCGTTTGTCCCGACGAAGATCGAATGGAATTTGTGTTCCCGGAACGTGATTCGTGTAGTGAATGAGAGTGTATAAGTGAGAATTGTGATTTTATACTACGAACAATGAAATATGAAATAAAAACAACTAATTAAGCTAATTAAACAATTAAACTAAGCATACGAACTTAAAAACGAAAATTTGAATTTAAAAACGTTACGCGACGATTTATAAAACGTAAATAAAAGTGAAATTCTAAAATTTAAAACCTAAAAATATAAAAATAATTTTCCTATATTAAATCTGATAAAAGAAAATTTTTTGAAAAAGAAAAATATTTTTTTGACTTTTTAATAATTTTTTATGAATTAAAAACTAATTAAAACAATTTAAATGATTTAAAAATAGTAAAACAGCTAGGAAAAATCTGAAAATTTTTGAGTAACTTTAAAATAAAATTTCTGAACTAGGAAAAAATAGTTTTGAACCCTGAATAAGCTCAGATCAGTCAAACAACCAAATAAGCAATTTTAGAATAAGCCAAAATTAAGCAAATGATGACCAAAAATTCTTAAATGCTCAAGTATCATGTAATGGGCTAATTCAAGCTTAATTTAACTCATCAAACTAAAATAAACCAAAGAATTAAACTCTATAAGCTGCTGCACATGATCTTGGTTAAACAGATTCACAAAGGCTTAACAGCCTACTTGCAACACTAATAAAGCAGTCTAAATAAGCCCTAAACTGAAACCTAAAGGGGGCAAAATCAAGCTTACACTATTGCTTATTCAAAAACACCAAAAGCCCTAAAAGTTTCAAGCCAATTGAGCTTCAATTCGGCCCTAGATCAGCATCTAGAAAGCAAAAAGTCTGCTGTGCAGACTTGTGACAGCAGAAACAGAGAAAATGGCGCGAAAAGTGCAAATCCTAACTAATCCTATCAAGCTCTTGGGAATATACTCTAACACCTATGAACTAACTAGAGAAGCTAAAAAAATGCACTCAAATTAAGCTCAGCTTAATGAAAAGCTTACTAAGGCAGAAAAGTGCTAAAAACTAAAAATAACAAATGAGAACTTTTAAACAACCATCAACAACTAAAATACCTGTAAATCAGCACAATCTACTCAGAAATTTAGCAAATGAAATTATCTCAGATTATATCCCTTTTTACCCATAAGCAGCTTAAAACCAAACACACCCTTAATGATTAGATTATGCAAATTCTCAAGTGAAATTAACTTTTTAAAACTGAAAAACTGGTTCACAAAACTAATTTTAATCTGAAAACAATTTTCACAAGCAAATAAGCTGTAATTCTAAAATAAGCTGAAGTTGACTTTTCTTTGACTTTAAGCAATAATGAAGATAATTAAGAAACAGAAGCTCATAAACCCTCAACTTAACGTCAAAACTAAGATTAAAAGGCAGAACAGTAAAAAAATAAGCACTTATCTCAAATTAAGCAGATGAACAGAAAAGTTTGACCAAATTTGACTCTCATTCAAAATAAAGGACTGAGTACAAAATTACTGACTGGAAATGAAATTACAACGAACAGCAATTCTAAACTTCAAATAAACTACATTAATCCTACTCCTAAGCCCTAAATCTAACCTACTAACTACTACTCCCTACTGACTAACAGACCCAAATCGTGAGAATGAGGAGGCTATTTATAGCCTTCCACAGAACCTTCCAGGGATTCCAAGCTGGCAATCCGCGTGATGTGTGCTTCTTTTGATCCCATATCCACCGTTTGATCACCTTCGTCTCTACTCAAGCAATCTCGACCCTTGGATTAAAATAGATGAGGTGGCCTCTCCAATCAGCTGCCCACACGTGTCATTCCTTCTGTCAGACCCTTCTAGAATAGTAATCATTGGGTAATTATTAAGGGTACGAGGTAAATTTTGGTACGGTGAATTAGGGTTCTTCGCAGTGAATTTTGGGTATTATTTTTCGCGTGTGTGTGTGAGGGTGAGTTAGGGGTTTGGGGTATTTTATTTCTATTAACCGAATATAGGAGTGGGTCGGGTATAGGGTTAAAGATTGGGCTGGGTTTGGTTTGATAAGTGGATTGGGTTATTTAATATTTTGGGCTGTGTTTTAATGACAAAAGGTCGGTTAAGGTTTTCTAAATATAGGATTTGTAAATTTAAGGTAAGTTTTGAAATTTTGTGAACTTAGGGGGTTGAAAGTGTACTTTATCCAAAATTTATCCAAGGGCCTTTCTTGCCATTCTTTGATTCTTCAATGGTTGACTTTGACTTTTTAAGCATAATTACTTCCCCGGCTTCAGCTTTTATTCACTCTTCCAAATCTCATGCTCGTTTTTCCGATTTTCTTGTCTTTTTGTCATTTTCCTTGATATCCATCCCTGCATATAAAAACACAAAAACATAGTATCTTTTGGCATTTTGGTCGGGTTTTTGGTCTATTTGGGTCCGGTTTTGGTCAAGAAAAGGTATGTGTTTTAGCACATACCAATAAGCCAGAACGGATTTTGGAGAGCTAAAGAGGGACGGCGTCAAGAAGGCCATCCGGGAACCCTAAAAGCGGCGAGGTGACGGCGTCACACTCCATAACGTGACGCCGTCAGATATGAAAGTCTATATATAGTTTTGCAATTTTTTGTCATTAGTGTGGAACTTATTGTGGAACTTTGTGTGTAAGAACCCTAAGACGATTTTAGCAGCTTTTTCAAGGCTTTTTGCCTTGAGATCTTCCATGTTACATTGAAGATAAGTTATCAATTAATCATTCAATATGTCTATGTGTTGTTTGATTTTATCTTGTTCTTGTCTTTTGTTTAACATGCTAGGCTAGGTTTTCTTTGTGTTTGCTTAGATCTAATGAAACCTAGCTATTGATTATTGGTTATTAGTGTGTTATTAGTTGTATTGGATGATTGTTTATCTATGTTAGGCTTAAGAAAACTGGCTAACTTCCTATTCGGTAACTTGCTTGAACGTCTTAAGAAACATGAACCAATGCGTACTAAAGGTTTTTATGGTTGTATTTAATGCACAAGCGAATTCTAGTGATCCCATGTTAGGAGCTTCCTAGCCGGCTCGACATAGGAGTGAAGTAGGAGCTTGTAGAGTTGGGGAAGTACGTACGCCACCCCACGATTGGTATTAAGGAATACACCCGTCATCCACGCAATTAATACACACTAATCAATCGGTAAAAGATAGTTAGGGAGTAAGGAAATCTAAGTAAACACATTTTTCTCCACATAAATTTTACCACCTTTTAATTTTCTGTTATTTTATTTTATTTGCATTCGTAGTTATTTGGGTTAGTTGACTAGCAACTAATTCCGCCCACTCTTTCAAACCCGAGATTTTACTTGCTTTCATAAAATTATAAAAACATAAAAAAGAATCTTCTCTCACCCTTAGACCTATTAGAGTAGTTTTTCATACCTAACGAACACTATTCCCTGTGGAGAACGATCAATCCCCCGTACTTACCACTACACTATACTACATCGGTCAGGTACACTGCCTGGTGGGGTTGTAAGCCTCTTGAGATCCCTCGAGAGGTAAAACCTGTTGTAAGGTTGCAAAACCACGCATCAGTATACTCTGTTAGGATACTTTGGACTTTGAAAACCTTTAGGTTACTCCATATAAACATCTTCATATAGGAAACCATATAAGAAGGCAGTCTTAACGTCCATTTTCCATATCCCATAATCGTAGTATGCAGCAATGACAAATAGTATCCTTATAGCTAGAGTGCAAATGAATGGTGAAAATGTTTCGCTATAGTCAACTCCTTGAATGTGTGTATAACCTTTCACTACAAGTCTAGCTTTGAATGTGTTTACATTGTCGTCCATGTTTGTCTTCTTCATGAAGACCCACTTACAGCCAACTATCTTGCTGTCAGGTGGAAGATCAACCAATTCCCACACTTCGTTATCTTTCATGGACTGCATTGCTTTTATCGCTTCAAGCCATTTCTCTGATTCAGAATAAGTCATAGCTTGATGATATGTTTTAGGTTCATTATGATCTCCAAGATCATGCTCTTCTGAATTAGTCAGATAACCATATCTCTCAGGTTGCTGAGAGATCCTACCTAATCTGCGAAGAACTGGCATAACAGGTGCAACAAAGTTATCGTGTGCTAGATTATGACTGACCACTTGTTAGGTCACCTTAATGATTCAACACAAGTATATCTAGTGAGAGAAAGTAAGAGAGAGAGAGAGAGTTTGGTAGGGATCACGTATGAAATAATAAGAAAGAGTAACTTGCATAAACATGAACCAACACCCTTCTCATGATGAGAAGGGGTATTTATAATTGTCTTACATGTAAGGGGCGTTTCCCTAGCAACACAAAATGGGCCGCTCATGGGCTTGCTTCATGAGCGGGCCTTGTAACAAACATACAAGCCTTATAATATACGACCTATTACATATACTAAATGACCGACACTTTATAATGTTTACATGTAATCCCAATAATCTCCCCCTAAGGGTTGGTCATTTCAAAACATAGGTCGCCTGATGTCTTTATCTCTTATCTTGATCTTTGACATTCTTTGCTTGAGACGTCTTTAATTCATTGCATCTTTGTTCTTTGTTCTTGTTGTTGTGATCGTATGATGGTTTCGCCTTGTTTCCATCAACGTCTTTGTCTCTGGTTTCTTTATGTCTTTTCCAGCTTGCTCACACTTCTTTTGATTGTGAATCTTCATACTTGTGTAGTTCTCATTTCTTTGCTTTGATCATTTTCTATTAACTTTGTAGATTCTTTGACTTTGACGTAGAATCATTATGAACTTTGCTTTGCTTTGATATGATCTTTGGAGAGAACTTTCTTTGACATATGCTGATCTTTATCTTTCATTTGGTATGAGCATGTGGATCTTGAATGTGAGTTGATGATTCATGATGGTGGTTATGTAACTCCCGGTCTCCATGTGTACCTGTATGAAAACAGTTAGCAAGAAAGTTTCCAGCACTTATAGGTTTGGACTTTGAGATCATTAACTGCATAGTGTGAAAACTTTCTCTAATCCTTACCCAGGTTGTTCCTGAATTGGATACCCTCAAGAGGACTTACACAGATATATTGAAGTATATCAACGATTCAGGTGAGCCGCTGAAGTATACCGAAGTATCACTCCACGACTGTAGACTATTTGAAACCACCGGGAACACTAAGTGTAACCCGCAAGGGATTACCGAAGTGACCTGCTGTCAGGGCTGTTTGATGTTGGCCCTGGCAGGAATTTCCATTCAATCATTGAGAATATCAATTGTGAATTCTCTTATAAATGTTTTGGCAAATTGCTAGGATCTGCGTAGGAATCTGTAATTTATAACTGGTGTTCTTAATGTTAAACAACCAGTGTAGAAATGTTATGTGTTCCTAAGAGATCTTTTGTTGAATCTCATGGCTCTGGACTCGATTAAGTGCGATTTGATTTAAGTCGTCGGAGGCATAGAACAGATTACCTCCTTTTTAATATCAACACATTTCGGAGTGAAAGGTCGATAGATTAAGCAGTTGGTCCATGACGACTTGTCTTCAATACTGGTGTCACCGTAGTAACATCCAGTAGCATATGAATTGAACCCGATTTCTGCCCTAAGGTTGAACATTTGGAGGGCTATTTCTTTTCACCCTTTCATTTACTTTTCTTTTTAATTCTTCAACCCCTTATTTCTCCTTTCATTTCTTTACTCCCTTTTTTTTCCAATCATACCTAAGGACTTCTCGTAAAAAACTATTGGTATTGTCCATGGGTAGATCCCTCCGGTTCTGGCGGATCATATGACATATTTCCTAACCTTAGTCACCTTATAACTCCATGACTATCCTATGTTGCCATAAACCATTCATTTGAAAATCTCTCAAAGTGTTTATGATTATAAAACATATTTTGTTAACACCTTGAGAGTTTTGCTTTTTCTGAAATACTCCCCCTTCACATGTGCTCATAAGTTTTTAAGATAAATTTGCACATGTCGGGTGGAGTTTGCACTTTTGAATTGATTGATTTTCAGTGAACATGACTGATTCGAGACACGCTTACATCACTAGTTAGACTAGCTTGAAATTATTACCTGTCCTGGTCACATTCAAAGAAAATTTCTCGAAACGGTACACTCTACTCAGACAAGTCCTATTCGAGGCACGCTTACATCACTGGTTAGACAAGCTTGAAATTATTACCCGTCCAGGACAAGTCCTTTCGATTAATGACAGTTAAGTTTCATCAATTCATTAGTAATATCTGAGTCGAGCTCATACTAGATTCCACACATTTGTTACCATATTTTAATCACATTATTATTCTCCCCCTCAAAAATAGCATATTGATGTAGATTTTGGAAAACATTTTGATTAAAATATGCTTTTTGAGGTTTGTGGGAAGAATCCAACAAGAACTTTACGTTTTGAACAAAGATGATTTCAAGTACTTCCCCTCAACAAGTGAAATCACTTCTTGAGGTTTTAAACACGAGAGGGAATACTTGTTTTTTTCAGTAGAATTTGGAAAAACTTATCAAAATTTTGATTAATTCTACTCAAAAGTAAGAATCCTTCGCTCCGTTAATTAGGATTGAGGCACTGAGGCGTACCTCAGGGTCCTTTCTTTACAGAGTACGGGTTGTACATTGTTATGTGTGCAAAAACCATTATCATACATAAGAAATATTTAATGTTCAAATCTAATGACAATTATACCGATGATTACTCAGGACGACGAAATGTGAAAATGTTTGGTTCCTTAGCTCTTCCCCCAACATATCCTTCCAATCTCCGCATTTGAACCCGGTGCTTGAGCTTGTAGTCAATACGTACTAAGAACTTGACTGCCTGCTTCACATTGTTTCGCCTCCATGTCATGTGTCGTAACCAACCTTGCTTACGCCCTTCTGTATGGTTCTCAAGAATGTGATCGAGCTCAGACCCGACGTGTATTAGTGTTTCATCACTGAATTTATGAATGTCTTCATATCCCATAAACATTGGTCTCCCGGATCTAACATATACTACTCTAAATGGTCTTTTGATGAATGAGTGTGGCTTCATTTCTGCAATTCCCGGAGGTCTAAGATCAGGTTTGATGAGGTTGAGTTTCTTCTGGTAACTTTCAACACCTAGGTGAGCATCTTCGACTCTTTTCTTGAATACAATTCTTCGAATATAAAGAAGTATGGAGTTGATGATGTCGAATTAAAGGCTGTTAGGGAGATGCTTGAGTTTTCCTTGTATCTTTAGCAAGTACATATCTTCAATATCGTTGAGATTCAAGTGAGGATAGTCTGCTTCGCTGAACCAGTACTCCTTGTCATCGTGTCATCGAACTGTGATCTTTGTCAGAAAGTTGTACCCATATTTTGATTCTGTTTCAGCACTCTTGATGGAAAGAATCTTTTGTTTGTAGTTTACCTTGTGTTTCGAAGTAAACGTCAGCTTTCGTTTGTAGAACCATTTGCGCATCTCTGGCCAGTGAAAAACTCCTAGAACAGCTTCATCATTGTAATCAGCAATTGAAGTGCTGAACAAGTCTCCAATCTGTTCTTCGAGACCTTCTTGTACGTAAGTAGCAGCTTTGAACTTGGTAAGAGATGTAGAATATCGTTTCTCTAGATCAGTGTTCCCATACATTAAGTACTCCAAGTCATGATTGAAGAAATATGCCTTTGGGATCTTGGGATTGTGAGCTTGACCAATGAGCGGTAAAGGTTGAGAATAGTCACGAAACTTGAATGTGTCGGGTTCATGTGAATGTCTTGCAACATCCCAACTAACATTCTCTGATAATGCTCTAGCAACTTGTTCAAGATTGTATTCAAATTCTAGTTGAGAAGTGATAGATGTCTTGAACTGTGAGAAACCTGCTTTTCGGATATTAACAATATCAGACAGTTGTAGTTTTTGAATCTTCATCACCTGCTTAACTTTTTTCATGAAATCCACAACTAAGCCTTCAGCAGGAACTTCGTCTTTGGGAATGTCAGGATATGCATCAACCATTTCTTCGAACCAATCGAACTTTTCAGCAGATGGATCAATCCATTCAAGAACTGGTTACATTGGTGCATCTGCAAGTGGTTCAGGAATTGCTTGAGCCATATTGTGATGTGAGATGTCATCATGGGGTTCAACATCATCATATTTTCCAGTATCTTGTGGTTGAAGTTCATCATCGACATTTTGTTGGATGTGTGATGATTGCAATTTTTCAATAGGTTCAGTCATTCTTGTACGTTTGTCTCTTGGCTTAGCGTTGTCATCTTTATCAGAATCATCATGATGACGCTTGCTTGACTTGACCTTTTTGCATGGATCATCATTCTTTTTGGTTTTCTTCATTGACTTGATCAATGCCTTGTGAAGTTCACTTTCCTCTGGATCATTTACAATGGCTTCAAGCAATTGACCTTTGAGATCTGCAGCAGATGGCCTTGACGATTTAGTTTGAATGGTAAGAGGTGTTGTCTGAATGTGATGAGCAACTACTCCTTCAAGCTTGTTCTTGACGTACTGCTTCATAACAGATGGAAGTGTTTCTTGGAGGTGTTTGCCGACCTCTCTTGGTAATTTGTTGGTGCAGAAATCTTCCATTGCTTGAGAAACATCGTATGTCTTGAACTCATCAATGTCTTGTTGCTGTGCCTTGACTTAAGCTTGAAATTTGTTGAGCTGTTCCTAAAGAGATTGTAATTGACTGGGTTTAGTTTGTTCAAGTGTTGGTTTTGGTGAGGGAGGCTTAGTCTTGGAGTGTTGATCATGAGATGATGGCACAGGAGATGGTAGTTTGGGTGGAGTAGGTATACGATTATCTCCTTCAGAGTTGTCATCATCTTGATCATCATCGTCTTGTTGATCGTCATCCTGATCATTATCATTGTTATTGTCTTCGTCAGATTCATCATCTTTCTCTTCATCTTCTTCATCTTTCTTTTCATCATCAGTTTTTAAGGGAGTGTGAATTAATTGGTCTGATTCTTCTGATTCACCTTCAGATTCACCCTCTGATTCACCTTCAGAATTAGATAAGGTGGCTTCCGTTTCATCATCAGCATCAGTCTCAGTCATGGTTTCATCATCACCAACCTTTGACCTAGACCCTTCACCCTTCTTCTTCATCTTTAATTTCTCAAGATCAGCCAAATATTTTGCTTTGTTTTCCTGTAAGGCTTTCCTGAGTTGTGATATTTCTTCTTTCTTTGTCTTTGGAGGTTGTAAGGTATCATCGGGTGTGTCTTGGTTCATTGGTGATTTGCCTTTAACCAGATCTTCATCGTGTTTTTCTTTCTTGATTTTCATGATGCGTTTTCTTTCTTCCCTTAAGTTCGTTTCATCTTCTTCATCTGCTGAAGATTCATCTCGGAGCATTTGTTTCCTTTTAGTTGCTCGAGTGACTTTCTTTGTTCTTGTTGTACCTGCTTTCTTTCCTCTTCCTCTACCTCTTCCAGTTCTAATGTTTCCTTTTATAGTTATTCCTACCAATCCTGCCTTTTGTGCATCATCATATCTTTCATAAGCCTCTGTTGCCCTCACTGTCTCTGTAATTAAGACATCTGGAATTCTGAGACCTTGTTTGGTGGTGCTTGTGGCATGAATTCTTACTCGTGAAAGAACATGATCCATTTGTTCTGAATGAGATTTTTTATTAGGACGTTTGTCGATCTCTTGTTCTAGGGCCATGAAGTGAGAAATGAGAAGCTTAGTGAATAGAGGGAATGAAATCTCGTAGTCTTTCTTCTGCACAAATTGACGAGCTTGGTATACCATGTCAGTCCATATATACTTTGCGTAGTCAAGATGTGCCAAGTTGATGACTCCCCAGAAGAATTGCAGATGTTCAAGTCTAGGGTGCTCATGACCTGTTTCTTTTCCCGTGATACAGTGACTGGGGATGGTGTAAAGGGTTAACCATGGTTGAGGAATAAATCTTCTGTTAACTTTGGAGTGAGATGTGATTTCTTCAGATGAGTCGTCATAGCCGAGGTGCTTTAGGGATTTGACTATTCATTCAAAGGACGGATCATCTAAAAATTGTGTGTATTTTCCAGACTGTTGGAGGAATTCCAAGAACATTGCGAAGAAAATGAACATCGAACTTGATGACTTTGCTGTCAAGGGTGATTGTCATAGTTTTTGTGTCATGACTGATTATTAAGGAATGCTAGAACTGGTTAATATAAATTTCCGGAACCTTAGTGGATCTGGTTAGAACATGTCTGTAGAAGTGTTTCTTGAGTATCTCCATCATGATTTGACAAGTAGGGTGGCGTGGTAAGGTTTCCAAATCTACCCGGTAATTGGATTCTCCTATTTTCCTTTCACCTCCTTCGGGTATCAACTCATTTCTTGCTTTTGATGCTTGAGACATTATGAACCTGAGAAGCACAAACACCAACAAAGAAACACAATAGAAATTGCATATTTATGTTAGTGTAAGCCATTCAATACATGACCTATACTTAAGTGATATGATACACCATATTGAAAAACATGTGTGAGGATCATAAATAATTAGTGCACAATAAACAAATAATCATATCAAAGCAAACACAATTTATTTACTTATTTATTTATTTTTTCCAACTTGACACATTTCTGTATTTTGAATAAATTTTACAAGTCTGGAAAAAACAAGCTTACTCGAAGAAAAATGGTCTTACTCGAAGAAAGAAAGAAAAACTTCCTTACTCGAAGGATTTAATAAAAAATTTGAAAAGAACATCCCTTAATCGAAGATTGCCATTTTCCTTACTCGGATATATTTGAAACCCTCCTAACTCAGAGAAACTGTGATAAAATCCTTACTCGAAAAATAGCATGCTTACTTGAAGAAATTATGAAAAAAACTTCTAAGTCGAAGAAACTTTTCTTACTCGAAGATTTTAAGAAAGAATTTCTAAGTCGAAGAATGTTTTCCTTACTCGAAGGATTTTAGAAAATTTCTCTAAGTAGGAGAAGTTAATCTCTTACTTGAAGAATATCATACAATTTTCTAAGTAATGAAAATTTTCTTCTAACTCGAAGAAGTTCATCCCAAATATTACTAAGTAGAAGAAAAGTCATTCTAACTCGAAGACCTTCATGCTTACTCGAAGGATTTCATACTTAATCAAAATTAATAACAGACAGACACGAGGACCATGAAAGCATCAAATACATTCCTAAACTCATTGTAAACAACTCCTATTACCCAGAAACCTAAGCAAACAAACACATTGGCCACAAAAGATCATTATGCAACACGAAATTCTTCGACTAAGAGCCTATGTTTGATTTATGGTACAAGACTTAAGGCGCATGATTTGGGGACCTATTTAAGCATATCTAACTACTCAAAACACATACACAATACTCCTAGTAGTTGTAGCAATGCATACGGCTACTTAAACCCTAACACACTCAATTTTCAAACACATGTGTTAATTAACACAATTAAGCAGGCATAGAGCAATCCAAGACATTAAATTAAGCTAAAGAACTACATTAATTATTCTAAAAACTAATACATGAGAAATGCCCAATTTTGCTCCTTAAACCCTAATTCTTCGATTAAGAAATCTAGCCACAGAAATGATTCAAGAAATTTGGGCGAGTGATAATCATGCATAAGTGAATGAGTATAACACTTACAATTGTGAAATGGTGAAAATCAAAAAAATCCTTAGTCGAAAGAAAATGGCAGCAGTTTGGAGTGTGTGTGAGTTTTTGTGAGTAAAAAGAATTTTTAAAACGTTGCTCTTATAGGGCAAACTTTGGAGTTTTGGCAATTTTAGTCTCTTAACCCGTTTTTCCCTTCAAGCGTAGTCCTAAAGTCACCAATTTTGACATTTGACAGTAATAGTCCCTTAGGTATGTTGTTGTATCATTCTTAGCCCAAATGTTTGTTAACTTTTGTAATTTACATTTCTCCCCCTTAAGCTAACAAATACTTTTAAAACTTTTTCCAAACTTTTATTTCAAGAGATCACGGAAATGTTGCACGATGAAGAATTTTATTTATGATGAAGATTTTGAGAAGAGTGTGCAAAAGTCATGATAAATAAGAATTCTCCCCCTCAAAATATGTTCGAGTTCAAAAATTAATTAAAAAAATGTATATCAAGAACATATTTTGATTTGTTTTGAATTTTTGCACACTGAAAAAAATAATGATTAAAAGATGAAGATAATGATTTTTTTTCTTTTAATGAAAACAAAAAAAATGAAAATCTTTTTGTTGTTTTTTGATAAGATATTTACAAAAACGTTGTGGTGTTTGACTTTCTTAGTTGTTTTTAAAAAAGTTTTGTAAATCAACTGGTGTCAAACACCGCATACCAATTTGGTGAACTAATTCCACAAATCTTGCATGGGGCAAGGCTTTGGTGAATAAGTCCGCTAATTGGTATTCAGTACCCACAAAGTATAATTCAATTGTACCCTTTTCAACATGCTCTTTGATGAAATGATATCGAAGTGCGATGTGTTTTGACTTAGAATGTTGAATCGTGTTGCATGAGATGCCAATGGCACTCTTGGAGTCGCAGTACATGGGATTCTTATTGAAAATGTAACCGTAGTCCATCAGCTATGATCGCATCCAAATGACTTGAGCACAACATGCTGACATGGCTACATATTCCGATTCTGTTGATGACAATGAAGTGCAATCCTGCTTCTTTGACTGCCAAGATACAAGTTTGTCTCCTAGAAGCTGCACTCCCCCAGATGTACTTATACGTGTGTATAAACATCCTGCATGATCAGTATCTAAAAAAGCTATTAGTTCAAAACCAGAATCCTTCAGATACCAGATCTCCAAATGGATGGTCCCCTTTATGTATCGAAGGATTCTTTTAACCTTAGAGAGGTGTCTTTCAGTTGGGCGAGACTGATAAAGGGAGCATAGATATACAGCAAATACAATATCTAGTCTATTGGCTGTTAGATACATGAGTGACCCAATCATACTTTGGTATTTTGTAGGGTCAACAGGTGTACCATGTAAATCAACATCCAGCTTTGGGGATGATGCAGACATAGGTGTGTTATTAGTATCACAACTTGTCATGCCATGTTTCTTTAAAATCTTAAGAGCATACTTGGACTGACTTAGAAAAATTTCACGGGGTGATTGATGAACTTGGAGTCCTAAGAAGAACGTAAGTTCACCCATCATGGACATTTCAAAATTTTGTCTCATTAATCTTGCAAAAGCATTTGAATATTTTTTGTTTGTTGACGCAAAAATAATGTCATCGACATAGATTTGAACAATTAAAATGTCCTCCCCGTGTTTTTGAATAAACAAAGTTGGATCCACAGAACCTTTAGTAAAGTGATTGGTAAGCAAGAAAGTAGTAAGTTTATCGTACCATGCCCTTGGGGCTTGTTTAAGTCCGTAAAGGGCCTTCTTGAGTCTGTACACATGATTGGGATGCTCTGTATCGACGAATCTCTCTGGTTGACTATCATAAACTTCCTCATGTAATTGACCATTCAGAAATGCCGTTTTCACATCCATTTGATAAACAACCATATTCTTGTGTGCAGCGTATGCCAGAAAGATACGGACAACCTCCAGCCTAGCAACTGGAGCACTCTTCAAAATCAATTCCTTTTTGCTGAGTGAATCCTTTAGCTACCAGACGCGATTTGTTACGAATCACTATGCCTTCTGCATCTAACTTGTTTTTCCAAATCCACTTCAGTCCGATGACATAAACCCCATCTGGTCTTTTAACTAACTCCCACACTTCTAGTCGTTTGAATTGGTTGAGTTCTTCTTTTATTGACTCAATCCAGTTGTCGTATGTTAGTGTGTCTTTAATGTTTTTGGATTCATCTTGACAAACTGTGAGTGCGTATATGCAGTTTTTCTGCATTGGTGTGAAGTTTTCGTCTTGTCATAACTGGAGCTGAGGGATTGCCAATGATGTTTACTAAGGGGTGATCTTTAGTCCAATGATGTGTTGAAGGGTGGTGTTGATAGAACGTATGCAAATTAGCCGGGTCCAAATTGCATGTGGACGACTCTGCAATGTCAGGAACGGTTGGAGTTAGTGCAAATGGATTAAAGAAGGCATTTAGATCATAATTTGCAGGTTCGGGTACAGGTTGTTGTAGAAGATCTTCAGCTGCATTGTCAGTGTTGGAAGCAGTTTGTTCTGCTGTTGATGGAGATTCAATTGGAGGTGCATCTATAGCAACGGTTGTTGTTTTTGGTGCAGGTGTATCGGGTATTGAAATATTATCAGGTTGTGCAGCGGAACTAGTAGATACATCTGGTGCACGACTTGCAAAAGAATCATCAAACAGTGGAGCAAACAGTGTTTCCAATTCTTTACGGTTGAGTGAAAGAGGTGCAGCTGATTGATCTGGAAAGTTAAGAGGTTTAGTTGCGGGTCCTAAGCTGTTGTGCTCAGAAGCTATTTCTGTAGGCTCATCAAAATTAGCCTGAATAGTCTCCTGAATTTCTCTAGTACGACGACTCTAGATTCGAAAACCTTTGGAGTTTTCACAATATCCAATGAATATACCAATGTCGGCCTTTGCTTTGAGCTTTCCAAAATCATCACGATCATTATTTGGATAGCAAACAGCACCAAATACATGAAAGTGTTTTATATTTGGTTTACGGTTGTGAACAATCTCATAAGGGGTTTTATGATGACGTTTGGTGATCATACAACGGTTTTGGTTATAACATGCAATTGATACAGCTTCTGCCTATAAGTAATCTAGTAATTGAGCATTGATTAACATCGTTCTTGCAGCTTCCACTAACGTCCTGTTGCGTCTTTCGACAACCCCATTCTGTTCTGGACTTCTTGCAATGGATGATTGATGTTCAATTCTCACTTTCTCAAAATAAGATCGAATAGTCTGATTCTTGAATTCAGTTCCAATGTCTGTTCTAACTTTTCTGACCATATTACGAAGCTGAACTTGAATTTTTGTGAGAAAGGTGATGATCATTGAAGGAGCTTGATCTTTGCTTCGGATAAAATAGACCCAAGTCCATCTAGAGTAGTCATCAACAATTACTAGAATGTAGCATTTACCATTTATCGTTTGAACACGCATAGGGCCACACAAATCCATATGAAGTAGTTGAAGAACGTGATCTGTACTGTGTTCTGTTTTTGAAGGAAAATGTGCACGAGTACTTTTTCCTTGTTCACAAGCTGGACATAAGTAATCTTTTGAATAACGAAACCGTGGAAGATCATCAACTAGTTTGTGACATGCGAGTTCAGTCGTGGTTTTGAAATTCAGATGAGACAGTCGTTTGTGCCATAACCATGATTTTTTCGAATGTGCTTTGGAGAGCAGACATATAGGAGAAGAAGAAATCATATCAAACATTGAGATGGTGTAAAGACTAGTTCCACGAGTGCCCGACATTAGATCATTTCCTTGTAAGTAGCGAATGAAACAAGTTTTCTCCCGAAATGCTACTTCCAAATCCCCATCACAAAATTGACCGACGGAGAAAAGGTTGTGACCAAGGCCTTCGACATAATAGACATGACTAATTTCAATGTTGCCATTGATGTAATCTCCATAGCCCATGATAGCAGCGAAATGATCATTCTTGAATCTGAAAGTGCCGATGACCTTTGAAATGAAGTTTACTAACAATTTTAGGTTACCTGTCATGTGTCGGGTATAGCCGCTATCAACAATCGATAGAACAATTTGTATCACCTGCATCACACGAAGATGGAGTGACGGAAATGGTAGAACCTAAAGAATTTGTGGGTTCCGTTGGGTTAGTAACACAGTTATTAATAACTTTAGGTAGCCACGTAAAAAATTAGGTTTTCTTTGTAACCAACGTTGCCATGTCCAACTAGTTCGATCTTTCTTCTTAGTGAATTCGCTAGGTGATGGCACTGTCTTAGGAGGTGTATTCACAACTATGTGAGTGTCTAAGGCATTTTTAGAAACTACACTTGGCGGTTTTCCTAGCACAGACTTAGAAGCAATAGTGGGCCTAGAAGGAATGCCAGATGTACGTTTCTTGTTAGGAGTTAAAAGGGAGTTAGCTACACATTTTTTATGATTACCAGATAACATAGTGTAGAAAACTAGAAGGGGGGGGGGGTTGAATAGTTTTACCAATTAAAACTTTGTTTTAAAACTTATAGATCGACTTATGTCAATCTAGTTTACGTGTTGGATATTGATAGTTATAAAGGGAAAATAACTAAAGAGTTAGAGATAGAAAGACACAACCATAACACGAGTGTTTATAGTGGTTCGGCTACAGGGATTCTTTTTCCCTGCCCTACGCAACTCCCCGAGTACCTAACTCGAGAGTTCCGTAAACACTACACAAGAAAAACTCCTTTCACCGGCTGAGAAGCCTTCACAACATCGCCTACACTTTATCCGGTACAAAGCTAAATACCGAGTTCTTCCACGAGGTAGAGCCAAACCTAGCATAAAGTTGCCTACACTTTATCAGGTACAAGGCTAGATACCGGGTTCCACTACAAAGGAGGAACCACTACCCAACACAACACAACTTGGAGATCCACTCTCCAATATCACCAATCTACAAGACACAACATACGGGTGATCACCCCCGACTATACCAATGTTTACAAGAAGACTTGAGGCACCAAACCTCGACAACAATGTCTTGCACCAAGACAACCTTGAGGTATCGAACCTCAACTTCGACAATCTACACCAAGATCTTCATGAGCCACCAAAACTCATCTTCACAATCTTGATCTACACAACTTGAAGAACCACTCTTCAATGACAAAGACCTTCACGACTTGACTTGGCAATCCAAGCTCCAACTACACCAAAGTACACATCGTGTCTTGAATCTACTTGAGATGGATCACCTACAAGAGTCACTTCTGTGATCTTGAGATGATGATGAAGTCTAGCATTTCATGGCTTGGAGATTGCACGACTTCGACTCTAAACGTAGTGATTCACCTTTAGAAGGAACCTATAGAATCACCACACAAAAGACTACAAGAAAGATCTAGGATCTGAGGTTAGTAAGAGAGGAACATAGAGAGAGATATATGTGAGCAGGTGCAAGAAAGAAAGAGGAAATAGCTCACTATTTATAGGCAATAAAAGCCACTGTTCCAGCGGATCCCTTCCCAGAGGGATCCGGCCAGTGCAAACCAATGGAACCGGGTATCTGGTAGTACCAGTCCGAACTTTGGGTTGCAATTCCAGGTTTTGGGTATTTTTGAAAATCTACAAAACAAAGGTTAGAAAACAAGTATATTGTGTCCTTTTGCTAAAAATGGAGCTGCATAAAATTTTGGTTAGTATTCTAAGTTCCCAGATCTGCCGATTCCTTTGAAAAGGGATCCGTTTAGTACAAAGTGAGGGATCCGGCTTACCTGTAACTTGTTAGCAGCAGTAAAGAATAGAAAAAGGTATGAAGACAAGTAATAATCACACCAATCATGCTTACATAAACCAGAAGCACATAATCATGTAGATTCATTTAATAAAATAATAGAAATAATACATACAAAGGTCAATTCCCTAAAACTAAGGAAATGATCTAACATGAAAAATAAAAAATCCTAATGACAAAGTTTAGGCCTAAGACTAGAGGAAGAAGACCACTTGTGCTTGCACTTCATGATTTTAAGGAAGGTTTGTGTTAGGAATTATTAGAATATATTTATTTTTCATTCCTGCTGGTAGTTATGGTTCCTGCTGTAGTTGGTTCCTGCTGGTAGTTCATTTTGTTTCTGCTGTTTAGTTAGTCATTGCTGCGGGTTATCCCGTATGTTTAGAATGTTTGTTAGAGTTATTTTTAGAAGAGATAGTGTATATCTCTTTACACGGTTTGTTATGAGCTGTATTAGGGTTTCTTAGTCTATAAAAGAAACCTGCAGCTAGGGTTTATGTACGCTTATCAAAAACATTATCATTAGGGAAATAAACGATCCATAGAGGATCAAAGTATTATAGTTATTCATTCTTCTTTAACTCTTGTGTTTAGTTTCCGCCTGAATACAAGTTTAATTCATAGAGATTCTCTTAGGCTGTTTGTGTTTACATAGACGATCTACCAAGCTCATAAGATCTATCAAGGTGCACGATCCTACAAGTGGTATCAGAGCCTGGTGAGGATCTCTGACAAAGAAAAAAAAGTTCTCTAAACAATCTCTTAAACCCTTTTTCAATGGAAGGCGACAATCCTGAAAATTCTGTCATCAATAATGAAAAACCTGAAACTTCACAAGTCCAACAACAAATAGTCACAACCACTGTGTCTAACAGTAATGCTAAATTCCCATACCTCAAGAAAGATGAGTACGAGATTTGGGCTATGAAGATGGAGTACTGGATCTCAAACAGTGATCATAACCTATGGAATGTGATCCTGAAAGGGAACGGCATGAAGAGAACAGGAAGGGATGGGAAAGGCAAAATCACTATTCTTCCACCTATGTCTGCAGAAGAGCATATTGCTCTTCAAAGGAAGACCAAAGCAAGAACTCTTTTGCTTCAGGCTCTCCCAGAAGATCATATGGGTGACTTTCATCACCTGGATGATGCTAGGGAAATCTGGCGTGCTATAAAAGCTAGATTTGGAGGGAATGATGAGTCCAAAAAGATGAGGAAATCCATGCTCAAGCAGGAGTTCCGGGAGTTCAGGATCTCTGAGGCTGAAGGGATTCACAAAGGTTATGACAGGTTTCAAAAGATCCTGAGCCAACTCAACCAGTTGCAGGCCAAGCCAGACAATGAAGACTACAACACCAAGTTTTTAAGGGCTCTGCCTCCCTCCTGGTCTTAGGTTTCCATCACCCTTAAGGCAAGAGGTGGGCTCGATTTCATGAGTTTTGATGATCTTTACAACAAGCTCAAGACCCTTGAAATTGACATCAAAGGGTATTCAACCTACTCATCTCACACTCCATCTAATACTGCATTTGTTAGTGCTACCTGTACTAACAAGGACTCATATGGTGGTAGCCCAACTCCCTCTTCTTCATCTGTTTCCTATTCCCCTGCTACACCTAGAACACAGCCAAGATCTGGCAATGTGGTTGAGGAGGTCCTTCATTCATTTTTTGCTGATAGTACACCAAAACAGCAGCTTACTTATGAAGATTTTGACCAGATTAATCAACTGGATCTGGAAGAGATGGACATCAAGTGGCAGTTTGCTATGCTGTCAGTGAGGGCCAACATATTTGAGAAGAAGGCAGGGAGGAGGATCAAATTCGATGGACAGGAAGGAGCAAGGTTTGACAAAAGGAAGGTGACATGCTACAAATGCTCACAACCAGGTCACTTTGCTAGAGAATGCCCAGATAAGAAGGTGGATGACAAAACAAGGTATTCTGCTTTCAAAATTCAAGAATTGGGGTCAAAAGATCCCAAAGCCTTGTTCTCTGTGGATTCCATGCTGGATTGGGAACAACATGAGGTAGCTGATGCAGTAAGAGGAGCTGCAAAGATCTATGGGATGATAGCTGGAGCTGGAAAGAAGGCACAAGTGGCTGAGGATTTTGCTTTGATGGGCTACCCATCTCAGGTACAAAATTGTCCATTTGGTTGTGATGTTAAATATGCTGAACTGAAAAAGGAATTTGATTATATAGAGCCTCAATATAAAGAATTGTTTATTAAAGATCAAGCCTATAGAAACTCGCTTAATACGTTAGAAAAACAAAAGGTTTGGTACCAACAGAATCAGTTAGCTTATGAGGAAAAGATAAGGGTTTTGGAGAGAGACTTAAAGTACACCACTAATGAGTTAAAACATGTTGAGAGAGAATATGATAAGGTAATTTTAGAGAAAAAAGATTTACAAGCTAAGTTAGAAAGTGAAGAGATCAAATGTGCTTCATATAAAGAATCAACTAGGCTTGTAGATATATTGAATGCTAGTTCTCAGTATGTAAAGGCTAAGAGAGGTTTGGGGTGTCCTAAAACTGATGACTCTTCTGAGTCAAGAAGATTTGACCCTACCCCTAAGGAGGAAAATTACCAAATACCTGTAAAGTATGTAAAAGAAAGAGAGATGCATGTTGTCCCTCCTCCTATAAGAGGAGTGTTTAAACCTGTCCCTATCCACTCACACCTTGACATAGACTTAAATGAATCATATATGTCCTATGGCAAAAAGTCCAGTGACTTGCCTAATCTTGATTGTGATTCTAATGATTTTGTCTCTTGTTCTAACAGTGACAAATCTTCAGAAATCAAGACAAATGATTTTGCATCTTGTGATTCAAGTGTCAAGTCTACCACCACCAAGTCTGAAGATTTCTCCTCAGAAGTAGCTAATGATGAATCTCATTCAAAGACAGCTGCTTTTGAAGGCAATTCTTCTGTTTTTGTTCAAAACAATGATGTTTCTAGTTTTGGTTCTGTTTCAAACAATGATGTTTCTGATTTTAATTCTGTTAAGAATAATTTTGATTCATCTTGTGGTTTTGATAATTCTGGTTGCAATAAGAAATGTCATGTTAAGAATAAATCTTTTAGAAAGAAGTCATGTTTTGTGTGTGGTAGTTACGCTCATCTTATCAAAGACTGTGACTTTTATGAGAAACAGATGAGTATGTGTGGTGGACAACAACAAACTAGGCCTATGTGAAACAATGTTAATGATATACCCCCATATGTTCCTCAAGCAGCAAGAATGAACTCTTGTAGAACTTCCTTTCCTGCTGGCAAACCTGTTGCTGCTGGTAAGCCAGTTGCAGCTGGTAAACCTGTTGCTGCTGGTAAGCCTGTTGCTGCTGGTAAGCCAGTTCCATCTGGTAATCCCAATCCTGCTGGTTGGAAAAGGAAAGCTGCCAGACCTTTCTACAGACCTACAAGCACTTATTTTCAGAATGATTATAGGCATGTGTATTATTATGACCTAATGCAAAGGGAGGGGGCAAGATGGGAAACTGCTGTTAAGTCCTCAACAGGTTGTTCTTGGAGAAACAATGACCAATATATGAGAATGGGGTCCAAGAACAATGGTGGATCTCATCAATCTCCATGGTTTAATTATTATTGATCCACGAGGCAGGCTCAAGTCAGTAATGGCTTGGGTCTCCCATGTATCTCATATTGTTGTATGTATTCTTTTGATGTAGGATAATCCTCTTAGAAGTAAAGATGTAGGCATTGTTGACAGTGGATGTTCCAGGAGTATGACAAGAAACATTGAGAGACTGCATGATTTTGTACCCTTTAATGGAGGGACTGTGACATTTGGTGGAGGAGATGGCAAGATAACAGGGAAGGGAACTATTAGGACATCAAAGCTGGATTTTGAGAATGTCTTTTATGTGAAGGAACTCCAGAACTTTAATTTGTTCTCTGTCTCACAAATTTGTGACAAGAAGAACAATGTTCTCTTCACTGAAACAGACTGTCTTGTGTTATCCAAAGATTTCAAGTTACCTGATGAGAGTCAGGTTGTACTTAAAGTTCCAAGAACGTTCAACCTTTATAGCTTTAATTTGAATGATGTCCAGCCTGAGGGTGATTTGGCTTGCTTGGTGGCAAAAGCTTCTCTGGATGAATCTACCAAATGGCACAGGAGGATGGCACATGTGAACTTCAAGACCATCAACAAACTGGCCAAGAATGGATTGGTACATGGGCTCCCTCTCAAGACCTTCACCAATGACCACAATTATGTTGCCTGCAACAAAGGAAAGCAACACAAAGCTTCATACAAGGCCATTACTGCTGTGAGCACCATCACGGAGCCTCTTCAGCTACTTCATATGGATCTCTTTGGTCCTACTTCCATCAGAAGTATTGACCATAAATACTACTGCCTGGTGATTACAGATGACTTTAGCAGGTTTTCTTGGACTTTCTTTTTAGGTACTAAAGATGAAACCTATCCTGTGATTAGGGACTTTATTGCCTTAATAGAAAACCAGCTAAATAAAAAGGTTAAGAGTATAAGGTGTGACAATGGAACAGAGTTTAAAAATTCTAACCTAATTGAACTCTGTGGGATTAAGGGGATTAAAAGGGATTATAGTAATGCTAGAACCCTACAACAAAATGGGGTTGCTGAGAGGAAAAATAGAACCCTTATAGAAGCAGCTAGATCAATGCTGGCTGACTCTAAGTTGCCTACCATGTTTTGGACTGAAGCTGTTTGCACTGCTTGTTATGTTCTAAATAGGGTATCTATTACTAGTCCCCACAACAAAACACCTTATGAGCTTTTGTCTGGGAAGGTTCCTAACATCAGTTATCTTAAACCTTTTGGATGTCATGTAACTATTTTGAATACTAGTGATCACCTAGGAAAATTTGAAGGAAAGGCAGATGAGGGGTTTATTGTTGGTTATTCTGCTCATAGTAAGGCCTATAGGGTTTATAATTTGTCAGCTAAGAGAATAGAAGAGACACTCAATTTAAGATATCTTAAGGATAAACCTAATGTACAGGGTGCAGGTCATGAGTGGTACTTTGACCTTGATTATCTGACTGATAATTTAGGTTATGCAAGATTCAAAGCTAATCAATCTGTTGGTACACATGATTATGATACTAACAATGCAGGTACCTCAGATGATGATTTAGACTCAGAGTGTGATGAACGACCCATTGTTGTTCCTTCTTTTCCCTCTAACCACTTTTCAGGTACTGAGCTCAAAGATTCTTCTGATAAGGCTGAAGGTAATTCAAGTTTTGCTGAAGATCTTGCTAGGCTTCAAAGGCAAGAACATAATGCCAAGGAAGCTGCTGAAAAGTTTGGTTTTGGATTCTCACAAGAAACAGAGGAGATCTTACGAAAAGCTTATGATGAAGCCCGCAGGAATCTGGATTCTGCTAGTGGTGTTCCGGTTCCTGCTGCTGCTACCAATTCTGCTGATAGCTCTTATGTTCCTGCTGATGTCACAATTCCTGCTGGTTCTTTGTCCACTTCTTCTGCTGATACAATGGGTTTCAATGAACCGCCTACAAGGTACCCAAGTCCATCGGACCTTGGGAATTCACTCTCTTCAGGATCTAAGTTGGAGGATCCTCATCATCAATCAAGCACAGGCATCTTCACTCACTCCTCATATGATGGTGAAATTAATCCCTCTATCTCTAATCAAGCCTCAACCTTTGATGTCAATCCCACTGCTACCAATAGGATTAACACTGTTCATCCTCAATCTTTGATACTTGGAGATCCCAATTCACCTGTTCAGACAAGAAGCAAGTTGAAACAACCTGGTTTTGGAGAATCTGCATTTGTGAGTTATATTCAAGATCAGCTAAGGAGTAATCATACAGACTATCTTCATTGCCTCTATGCTTGTTTTCTGTCTCAAATAGAACCAAGCAGTGTAGCTCAAGCTCTTGATAATTCTGATTGGGTTGAGGCTATGCAAGAGGAAATGCAGCAGTTTCAAAATCAGAAAGTCTGGAAGTTAGTACCTTTGCCTGAAGGAAAGCATGCAATTGGAACAAAATGGATTCTCAAGAATAAAAGGGATGCTAGGGGAATTGTGGTTCGAAACAAAGCTCGGTTGGTTGCTCAAGGACATCGACAAGAGGAGGGTATTGACTATGATGAGGTGTTTGCACCAGTAGCAAGAGTTGAAGCTATTCGATTGTTTTTAGCTTTTGCATCATTCATGGGGTTTGTGGTTTATCAGATGGACGTGAAGAGTGCATTTCTTTATGGTAGAATTGAAGAAGAGGTCTATGTTACTCAACCAAAGGGATTTGTGGACCCACAGAATCCTGATTTGGTTTACAAAGTAGTAAAAGCACTCTATGGCCTTCATCAGGCACCAAGGGCATGGTATGCCAGGTTGTCTGCCTTTTTGCTAAAACATGGTTACAGAAGAGGGGCAATAGACAAGACACTCTTCATCAGGAAGAATTACAAAGATATCATCCTTGTTCAAGTTTATGTAGATGATATCATTTTTGGTTCCACTAATGAAGCTTGGTGTAGGGAATTGGAGGAATTGATGAAAAGTGAATTTGAGATGAGTGCTATGGGAGAAATGACATTTTTTTTGGGCTTACAGGTTAAGCAAAAGCCTGATGGAATTTTTATCAGCCAGGAGAAGTATGTGCACGACATACTTAATAAGTTTGACTTGGAAAGTGTGAAGACTGCAACTACACCATATGAAGCTCCAAAGCCTAAGTCCAATACTGAACCTGATGCTGCTGTTAATGTTTACTTATACAGATCCATGATAGGTTCATTGATGTATTTGACAGCTTCTAGACCTGACATCATGTTTGCAGTCAGTGCTTGTTCCAGACATCAAGTTTCACCATTAACTTCACACTTGAATGCAGTCAAGAAGATATTCAAATACCTAAAAGGACAACCTAAGTTGGGTCTTTGGTACCCAAGAGATTCTCCTTTTGTGCTGGAAGCTTATAGTGACAGTGACTATGCTGGTGCTAACTTTGATAGAAAATCTACTACTGGGGGTTGTCAGTTTCTGGGAAGAAGGTTGGTTTCTTGGCAATGCAAGAAGCAGACTATAGTGGCTACATCTTCTACTGAGGCAGAGTATGTTGCTACTGCTAGCTGCTGTGGACAGGTACTTTGGATGCAAAATCAGTTGTTAGACTATGGGTTCAACTTCATGAACACTAAAATCTTTATTGATAACCAAAGCACTATCTGCATTGTTAAGAACCCTGTTTTTCACCAAAGGACAAAGCACATAGAGATTAGGCACCATTTTATACGAGATGCTTATGAGAAGCATCTTATCCAAGTGCTTAAAATTCACACTGATGATAATGTGGCTGATTTGTTAACCAAGGCTTTTGATGGACCAAGATTTAACCATTTGGTGGTCCATATTGGGATGCTTAATCCTTAAGTGCTGAGATTGAAGGGGGTATAAGTCTAAGGGGAGGCTTATTGTTGTATATTTTTCGTTTTCTTTGTTTTCTTGTTTCTGCTTTATTTTCTTTTATGATTATTCTATTTTCTTTAAAGTTTTAGTTAAAAAAAATAAAAAAAAATTAGCTTGTATACTAACCATTTGCAGGTACAGTGTTGGATTTTAACCACACAACAAATGGTAATCAACTCACCATGTCTCGCAGACAAGAAAGAGTTGACTCACCATGAGGGTACGACTCTGGTGTGATAATCAAATCCGTTGATAGCTGTAATAGTTTGCTCAAAACTATAGGGTTCTCAACTCACCGATGTTTCATTACTGAGAGTTGAAATGGTTTTCAATTCGCCATGGATTTTCCTTTTGGGTTCCAAAGAATTGGCTAGCCCATAAGTATATGGCTTGTGGTAAAGGCAGTGGAAAACCATATTTGGTAATCAATTAACCAAAGGTTATCTTAAACCTAAGAATTGGCTAGTCCTGAGAAAACGGCTACAGGTAAAGACAACTCAAATCCGTTTACAGTTGATGATTTACTAAAAATCATATGGTTATCAATGTACCATGGTCTTACACACCTAAACGTTGGCTACTCCAGTAGTGATGGCTATTGGTAAAGAGACATCAAATCCATTAATTTTCAATGATTCACCTCTCACAAGAGTTAACACACCTGGATGTGATGAGAATAGTATGAAACTTAAAAGTTTTGATGTACAAATAGTCATGGTTGCTGCTGCTGGTTTCCGTCTGTTGCTGCTGGATACTTGGATTTAAAGATAAAGGTTACTTGTTGCTGCTGGTCATAGTCTGGTTGCTGCGGGTTACTGTATTGTTGCTGCTGTAGATCAAGTTCAATCCTCTACCTCTGGACGTCAAAGATCTACCAAGAAACTTGAAGTTAACCTAGTCAAATTCAAGTTTAGGGGAGGATTGTTAGGAATTATTAGAATATATTTATTTTTCATTCCTGCTGGTAGTTATATTCATTCCTGCTGGTAGTTATGGTTCCTGCTGTAGTTGGTTCCTGCTGGTAGTTCATTTTGTTTCTGCTGTTTAGTTAGTCATTGCTGCGGGTTATCCCGTATGTTTAGAATGTTTGTTAGAGTTATTTTTAGAAGAGATAGTGTATATCTCTTTACACGGTTTGTTATGAGCTGTATTAGGGTTTCTTAGTCTATAAAAGAAACCTGCAGCTAGGGTTTATGTACGCTTATCAAAAACATTATCATTAGTGAAATAAACGATCCATAGAGGATCAAAGTATTATAGTTATTCATTCTTCTTTAACTCTTGTGTTTAGTTTCCGCCTGAATACAAGTTTAATTCATAGAGATTCTCTTAGGCTGTTTATGTTTACATAGACGGTCTACCAAGCTCATAAGATCTATCAAGGTGCACGATCCTACAGTTTGGTTTGGTAACATCATCAAGACGTTCAGAAAAGTGGTAGAACATGAAACGTACTTCATCACGTAGTTCATGAACTAAGGTTTGAGTTTGATGGCAATGATAGCATGTTTCATCATGACTAGGTTGTGGTGGTGAATTAGAAGGCCTAAGAGGTAATTCTTCCAAGGGGTTTAAGTATAGATGAGGTGATGAATGAGGTGTAGTAAAAGAAAGGAGTTGGGGTTCAAGAGGTGAGGCTTAAGGTGTTGGCTTAATAGAAGCAAGTGATGGTGATGGTTTGATATTAGCAAGTGTAGGTTCAATGGAAGCATGTTGTGGTGGTTTAGTAGAAAGGAATTGTGGTGGAGTTGATTCAATAGGAGTTTGGATGTATTTAGAGAGAGGTTTCCTAATAGAAGGTGTTTTGGTAGGTGAGGTTTCGGTTGTGCACAATACGTGCGGTTTTTCTATGAGGGTTTCTAGTAGAAGATCGAGCACTTAGTGCTTTAGTCATGGTGAAAGAGAAGTTAAGAAAAGAAAGTTTACTACTGAAGAAGGAGGTGTTTTGAGGTGTGGATTAGAAGTACAAACACAAGTGGTTTATATATGAAAGAATCAAGTAAGGAGATTTAAACCTAAACCACTAAAATCCTTCAAATTGCAATCATTTACATGCACTAAGGTCAATTAATGGAATACAATCTTCTAGGAAGATTATAGAAGAAATGTTGAGTGTTGGAATGGATACAGTTGAGTTTTGCAAGGCTATAAGTTATCAAACATGTGTCTGTTTGACCGGATCCAGCGGATCCTTCACAACATGGATCCGGCTAGCTTTAGCTGAGGGATCCGGCTAATAGATCAGATAAAAGTGAGAAATGATGATGATCTAGCTATTGCAGCCCTATGCTTCCTGGTGTAATGAGTGTATAAGTGTGTCTTAGTGAAGGAAATTAAGAGTGTTTTAAGACTAATGATGAGGGGTTGTCATTAATGGTCTTTAGAAGTGAGAAAGAAGTCTAATGTAGGTCATTAAGTGAATATGGGTTAAGATAATCATATCACTAAGTGTTAAATGTCTGTTGGATTCAGGGAAAGGTGATATGAAAAATTTAAAAATTCTTTAAAAATCGTAAGAATTAAAAGATTCATTTTTAGAACTTATTGAGGTAGAGATGGTAGAAATAAATTTGTTAAAATTTGTTTCAAATGTAGGTAAGTGTATAATGATCAGAGAGAGGTGTTGTAAGAAGCGAAACTGAGAAATGGTGGTTATTTTGGAAATGATAAATCAAAAGCATCTCGGAAGAAACTTAAGTTAATCCTAAGAGATCAAAAGAGCTACTAATCACAAGATCAGCTCAAATGTGAGTATAAGAAGAAGGATAACTAGTGTATGCCCGGATCCTCCGGATCCTTTCTAAAAGGGATCCGGCTTCTGAGACTAGTTTCTTCACAATGGGCTCGTAGAAGATTGCTCACTTATCGAATTTCACTCCTATTGTTTCTTACAACAAACATACATAGATACAAGTCAAGTATAGCAAGTAGAGCAAGTAAAGCACACAAATGGGCGATCAAATGAGGTAAGGACACATAGGGTAAGCAAAATTTAACTAGCATCATTTAAAGACTCAAAATTTTTTTGCATATTAGCACGTGTTGATGATCTAGATTAGTGAATTGTTTGTACTAACAGTGGTGAGTAATGTATGTGTCAAGAAAGAAGAGAACATATGATGGTGTTCTAGAGTTCTGAGGTCCTACTTTAGGAGAATCCTAGATTTCATTAAGATCCATAAGGAGGAGGAGCTTTTTTGGAGTCCTAAGTAGTTCTTTTAAGGTGGTTTAGAATGAATCGCGTTTTGTCCCTTAATTTCTATGGTTAGATCCCTAGAGCTTGGGCAATGTTCGCAAAAGATATGGTTAGGAAGAGGTGGTAGAGATTCATCCATCTAGGTTGGTTACGAAAGGTTTGGTGGAAAGTTTGGTAGAAAGTGATCAACATCCATGATGTCAGAAATTGGAGGAGGTTGTTTGGCTAGGTGTTCTGATGGATGGTAGAGGTGGTAAATTTTCAAGATTATTGAAGAGAGCATTTAGTGAGGTAGGAGGTGAAGGATTTGTCAAACTCATGATGTGTTCTTCTTTTAATGAATTATTGATGAAGAGTAAGTGTTGGATTTAGAAAGGCTTGAAGAAAGTGCGGTTTTGTGAGTTGGTTTAAGCTAAGAAATGTTTACCTATGTGTTTAGAAGAGTAAGAGACACATGTATATGCGTTTTTAAAAGATAATTATGTGAATGAATTTCCCTCCCCCATAATTGGTGGATATCCAACATAAAGAAGAAAAGAAAGTAAATAATTTAGAGGGTTGTTTCGGAAGCAATCAACTAAGTATAGTCATTACGGATGGTGATTAACATACAATCAACTTTATCCTTGAAGTCATGTATCTCTTCTCGATCAAAGCAAGATAATCGCTTGATGAGGCAAGTGGTTGTGATTGACTAAAAAAAGAAAAATTAAATTTATTACTTGTTTGATTAGTAATCCTAAGGCGACCCAAAGTATTGCCATTGTAAACTTACTTTAGGAGAGAATAGGAATAGAGATTTTTCAAGTGAAAGAATGAATATGAGACTATTACTAGCGGTGCTCAATTAAGGCTAAACACGACCATTTTTACGGGTATACCACATACCCAACTTCTCTCCTGGAAGCAATTCAACTATTAGATCAAACTGAGTTTCTAGTGCATTAAGTTCTCCAGTATTCATTCTTAACTTAGGAAAATTTGTATTCCTACAATGGCCTAACGAAGAGTAACAATGATGATACTTTGCTTCGTTTAATTAATGCAAATGCATAACAACTAAGGTGATGAAGATGTCATGTCAAAAGGTTTATAAATTGGTGTGATGATTTTTAGTGTTAAAGGCGGGAACAACAAGTTTTGGTTGATGGTGCTTCATGAGGTTTTTAAGAAGATTAACAAAAGTTGGTTGATTGCTTAAGTATTATTTTTTTACTTGTATTAACAATGCTTGATCTATCATTTCAAAAGATCACCCGTATAAGATGAGATACGATTTATGTTTACATACTTAAGTTGGTAGGAATGTTTTAATTGACCTTGCTCAAAGAAGAGAGTTTTTAGGAGAATGTGGTTATTTACGAAGGTGATTGGAATTCTGAGATAGAGGAAGATGATAGCCTAAAATGAAGAGATACGCGTTTTTGGTCATTTGTGAAGAGAAGGAAAATGAGATGAGGTGTTAAGCTGATGTCTATCACGCCGGTTCTTCCGGATCCATTCCAAAATGGATTCAGCCTGTTATAACGAAGGGATCCGGGGAAGTCAGCTGATACAGAAGGTTTTGATCATTTGGTTGTTACTAATATGTTTAAGACTACTTAAGAATATCTAGTTTTAGATCCTAAGTAACTAGACCGAGGGTTTGAGACATTTAGATGAGAGAATACATGTATTCCATTTTCTTTAATGCACAGGGCAATAAAAGAAAATGGATGATTAGAGAAACATGGAAGTGGATTAATCGTTATGAAGAAGTTTGAGAAAAGGATAGATGAATATGATGATTAAGACGTGAAAAAAATTTTCTTATGTCGATTTAAACTTTTTATTAAACAATGAATGAGTTTTGTTTAAGAGAGAAAAGTTTGATGGAATACTATTCCTTGTTTTGATGAATATGGAAATTAGTGAAAAGAGGCTTTTGAACTTGTGATTTGATTTAACACAAAATTCATGTAAATATGATACTTATGACCAACTAATATGTTTAGAGAAGAGATCATGTACATGTTAACACATCTTTTAGAAATAAATAAACATATAGATCAATCTTTTAACCATACGCAATCAGTACATTTTAAAACATTAATTATAAATAAAAAAACATACCTCTTCTAAATTTTCTTATATGGTTTTTGAAACCATAGACGCTAACTACTTCATGAGCTTTTAAAGGTCTTGCAAGCTTATTGGTAAGGCATGTTGACAGCTCTTTCAGGTTCTTCTTGGGTGTTAACTTCATTTATCCTTTAATAGGATGAAGTTTTCGAAGATTCCTAAACTAAATATTTCTTAAAGAAGATTTGTTAGAATATAATAGATAATAATAAACTTATCAATATCCGAACATAGAAAGTTTTATCACTTTTGTAAAAATGAGTTATATGTCAATTTTTGCAAAACATTTATCCTTCTTTGTAGTTTTCAAACATACACGGATCGTTTCAAGCCTTTAAAGTAAAATATACTTTAAGAAACTTGGTAACGAAGCTCTGATGCCAATTGTAGAAAACTAGAAGGGGGGGGGGGTTGAATAGTTTTACCAATTAAAACATCGTTTTAAAACTTATAGACCGACTTATGTCAATCTAGTTTATGTGTTGGATATTGATAGTTATAAAAGGAAAATAACTAAAGAGTTAGAGATAGAAAGACACAACCATAACATGAGTGTTTATAGTGGTTCGGCTACAGGGACTCTTTATCCCTGCCCTACTCCACTCCCCGAGTACCCAACTCAAGAGTTCCGTAAACACTACACAAGATAAACTCCTTTCACTGGCGGAAAAGCCTTCACAACGTCGCTTACAGTTTATCCGGTACAAAGCTAAATACCGAGCTCTTCCACGAGGTAGACCAAAACCTACATTTTATCCGGTACAAGGCTAGATACCGGGTTCCATTAAAAAGGAGGAACCACTACCCAACACAACACAACTTAGATATCCACTCTCCTATATCACCAATCTACAAGACATAACATACGGGTGATCACCCCCAATTACACCAATGTATACAACAAGATTAGAGGCGCCAAACCTCGACAACAATGTCTTGCACCAAGACAACCTTGAGGTATCAAACCTCGACTTCGACAATCTACACCAAGGTCTTCATGAGCCACCAAAACTCATCTTTACAATCTTGATCTACACAACTTGAAGAACCACTCTTCAATGACAATGACCTTCCCGACTTGACTTGGCTATCCAAGCTTCAACTATACCAAAGTACACACCGTGTCTTGAATCTACTTGAGATGGATCACCTACAAGAGTCACTTCTGTGATCTTGAGATGATGATGAAGTCTAGGATTCCATGGCTTGCAGATTGCACGAGTTTGACTCTAAACGTAGTGATTCGCCTTTAGAAGAAACCTATAGAATCACCACACAAAAGACTACAAGAAAGATCTAGGATCTGAGGTTAGTAAGAGAGAAACATAGAGAGAGAAATATGTGAGAAGGTGCAAGAAAGAAAGAGGAAATGGCTCACTATTTATAAGCAATAAAAGCCACTGTTCACCCGGTTCCGGCGGATCCCTTCCCAGAGGGATCCGGCCAGTGCAAACCGATGGAACCGGGTATCTGTTAGTACCAGTCCAGACTTTTGGTGCAATTCCGGGTTTTGGGTTATGGGTCAAGGTCCATGGGTCAAGTGATGTCATGCATGATGTCAAAGACATCTTGGGTCATGGGTTATGGACCTTGGGTCATGGGTTATGGACTCTGGGTCATGAGTCATGGATATTACCCATTTGTGTTGTCACGCATAATGTCAAGCACATGGGTTATGGGTTTTGCTCCATGGGTTATGGGTATTGGACATGGGTTTTGGGTTTGGATAGTCCAACTCAATTAACTAGTACATTGTATTTAACTAGCTATTTTCAAAGTATGTATTTTATGAAAAATGCAAGTAACATATTACTTATAAGTGTTTCATAAAAATGGTTTTGGCTAACTAATTAACTAAACATGTTTGATGATTTATTTGTTTTGTGAAATGAGTTAGTAAACTATTGACTCAAAACTTTATGTATTTTATTTGTTTCATTAAAATGATTTTGCGTTTGTTATTGACAAAACATTTAAAGATCGTAAAATATAAATGAATGTTTTTACGGCTTATTTGTATTAACACATACTATTATGACAAAACACACAAGATGCATTAACATGCAAAACATTCAAAGGTTCATCATTCGTTACACTGATAGTACGATTACAATTTGCCAAATTAGAATCTAAATCAGATGCAACATGAGTTTTATTCAAATTCCTATGTTGATCTTCTACTTCTGGGGCTTCTAGTTTTTCGCTTCTACGTTGCAAGATCCTATTCTTCCATTTGTTGCTCTTATGCTTTGATATGTTAATGCTAGTAGTGGGGACTATTCTTGTAGAAGTGGAAGGATTCAAATTAGTAGTCTGAGTGGATGTTTGCCTAGATGTTGTGTCCATTTTGTATATTCCAGGTGCAATCACATTTGTGCTAACAAACTTTTCTTTTTTCTAGTAACTGAATTTTCTCTTTAAGTTCAATGATGATGTGATTCTTTTGTTGAATTTTTGAATCGAGTTCTCTATTTAAGCGAACGGTGTCATTACCATTTTGGCGACATTCATCATTTTCCTTCAAAAGCATAGATTGAGTCATTTTCAATGAGTCATAAATGGTTTTGTACTCAGTTTTTAAATGCTCGATTTCCTTTTCATATTTGAAAATTTGACATTTTAAAACAGCATTTTCATCATCAAGATTCTCAACTTTGGATGTGTGACTATTTTGAAAGGACATCGTTTCATTTTGACTTTGCAATTTTAAATCAAAATCAAGACTCTGAGTTTGACGCCATTGAAGCTTCTGATTAACTTGAAAAATTTCTGTTGAAAGTTTACTTTGCACATCATCATTGTGTTTAATGATTCTCTCATTTTCTCTTTTTAAAGTCTCAATTTTGTGTCTCAACATTTCAGTGTCAGCAGTGTGATCATCAACAAGCATAGAATTGCAAGTCTTATAAATCGAATTGAAAGTCACAGAGATAATATCATAACTTAGAACATCTTCCAAGAGTCGATCAACTTCATTTTGTAAAACTTTGTTTCGACATTTTTGTTTTGAAATTGAGTTTTCAGTTGCATTAAAAATGTTCATCATGGATGATACTTCTTTCTGGAGTTCCTGTTCCCAGTGTGTAGCACAAAGACGCAAATGTTGAACGTGTGGTAAAAATTGTTTTTGAAAATTTTTTCTCTTTTCTTTTTCGTAAGCAGATTGAAAAGTGGAAACTTTTATCTCAGAGTTACGTTCAATTGCTTGTTCTAAAAGTTTGATGTCTTCCATAAACGTATCAAAGTACCTAAGTACAAGACATCGTTTAGGTAATGGTGCAATTACACCAGAAGTTGGTAAAGGACCATTTATTTGTGCCACTGGTTTAACTGGACCAACGTCAGAAGAAGATTCATGAATTTGCATTACAAACCATGGTTGTTCTGTTTTATCTTTTTGAGGAACGAAGGTGTCAGAATTATGAGGCACATTTGAATAATCAAATGGTATACCATATGGCTTAAAGCTTATTTTTTATCGACTCTCTTCTTCCTGTTTGATGAACTCAAATAATTACATTTTATTACCATCATTTATCCTATTTATTTGACTTGTTATATTATATTATCTGTGAGAATTGATACGTTAATGTTTACTTTTGTAATTCTCAGGTAAAAACAAGTACTATGTGAAAATTGGCGATTTTGGACTAATTATGGAGCAAAACAAGCGAGAAGTTAAGAGTCTACTGAAATGTACAAGATGAAGATCATTCTGCTCCAGATACGCCGCATCACACTTCTTACATACGGCGCATCACTATCAAGATTTCACAAGTTACGATCCAAGACAGCAAAGGACATGCACCGCATCTAGAAATGGAGTTACGCCGCATCTTAAGGCGGTGTACGAATATTCCTGAATATATTAATCTTGGACCCCACGCGAAGTTATGTCAATGCGCCGCATCTACTTATTCAATGCGCCGCATCTAACCCTCAGACAGAAACTATAAATACCCCAAAGTCAGACGAATTTTGTGTGCAATATACCGAGTACGAGACTTAGCAAAAGACAGAAGAAACCCTAGGACAAAGTCAGACGCATTAGCAGCACAAGACACACCTTGAACGAAGATACAAGAGCTGTAAGAAGGTCCTGCATGTATTTAATTCATTAAGTAGTTTTGTTTTATTGTATTAGTACACTTTAATTCATCAGGATTGATGGGCCGATTCCATGTGACTACGGAAAACCATGGGCACCCCTTAAAATTGCTTTCCCATTAATTAAAGTTTATATGTTGATGTCTTTGGTGACTTTTATTAGTGCATTGATAACCTCTGTGTCTAGCTGAGCATTGCTTGGGTCGCCATGCCCCTTCCTCGCCTATTTGTTTCAACGTCTCTTTAATAAATAAGATAGACATAAGTAATCATTAAGGGTTTACTCGCCGATAAGATTAGAGCCAACGAGAAAGGGTTAATTACATACACTTCATATAAAACTAGCAATAAAACAAGTGACAAGCTACTTAATTATCAGGACAGGTCTTCTTATTGTCTCAAGTATATATCTGTGTACGTGTTTGCTAATCGCTGATTCGTGCTCATTAGTTTAGTTTATATTTAATCATAACCAAACCGTGCCAGTCTCTCAGGCTGAACCCCCTTGCGTTAGATTAGGTTGTATAGCTAACTTAAGATATTAAAATACTGATTAGAATAACTAGATAATACGTTCCACTCTTAGTGATCGACACTCTACTTACCATTATATTCATACTTACCGGGTACACTGCTCGTTAAAGTGTGTATTTTATTGATAAGTCGGCTAAATATAAATTTAAAACTTGAATACTGCTAAAACCACAACGACACATCACGCGCGCACCAAGTCTTTGGAGCCGCTGCCGTGGTTATAAAAATTAGAGCAATACACACGCACATCAAGTTTTTGGCGCCGTTGCCGGGGAGTGAATTGTTATTATCTGTTAATTTGATTAGTATTTTAATTAGGTTTTCTTTTTAATTTTTTGATTCTAACCACTAACCCCGTTGTATATTAGTTAAATTGCATTCATTGTATTATTTGCATATTTTCTGTTTTTGTGTGTTTTTATTTTCTTTAATTTTTGTTTCTTTTTGTTTGATTTTATTTTTGTTTTTATTTTTCTATTTTTCTGTATTCTGCTATCGTTGTACTGAGCTGATACAAACGATACGGCGCATCTATTTTCATAGATACGGCGTATTGCGTTTAATTTTTATAAAATACAACGCGTTTACTAAATTCGATACGGCGCATCTTTCCCCAAGATACGGCGTATTCTGTTTTTAATAAGAAATTTTTCTAAACGATAACGCCATACGACGCATCTGTTTTCACAGATACGGCGTATCTTTTATTTAAATTAAAAACAGTTTTCGAATTATTAAACAGATACGACGCATCGATTTTTATCGATACGGCGCATCTTCTAAATCAAAAATCGGTTATATTTGCTAAAATTAGATACGTTGATTTTTGATAAATTAAACTGATACGGCGCATTCTAAATTATAAGCGGCGTATCTATTTTCTGAATAAAAGTCTGATTAAATTTTAATGATTATAAGATACGGCGTATCCAACTTTTTGGATACGGCGCATCGTCTGCAGATATCAGTAACTTTTATTTTTCGTATTCCGTTTTCGTTGTTAATTTTCTGATATATTACTTTCTTGAACATACCCTACTGATGCTTTTATGATAGTTTCAGGAAGTGCATGACCAGGAGTTCAACTAAGAACTTGATTACACCTTTCGAAGATCCTGAACGAACCTTTCATTCGCTTAAAAGGCTTTTCAACACAAAAAGCTTTGATATTTCAAGTTCGTTCGAGCTTGATTATTTTTCTGAAGAAAAGGAGGAAGAAGAAACAGAAACAATGACAGAAAACACTACCATGGAGGAATACATAAACAATACCCGTGCTGATTACAATTCAGGAGTTGCTAGACCAAAGTTTGATGAAAAGTCAAAGTTTGAGTTGAAGGGCCAGTTTCTCAAGGAGCTAAGAGAAAATGCTTTCAGTGGAACGGAACATGAAGATGCTAATGAACATGTTGAAAAGGTCCTCGAGATTGCAGATTTGTTTACTACAGAAGGAGTCTTTGACGATCAACTTATGCTAAGAATCTTTCCAATTTCGCTAAAAGGAGCTGCTAATAAGTGGCTAAGGAATGAACCTGCTAGTTCAATCACAACATGGGAAGATTTGAAGAGCAAATTCCTGTAAAGATATTGTCCACCTGCTAAAACTGCTAAAAAGATGGAGGCTATCAACAGTTTCAAGCAAGAGCCTGATGAAACCCTTTATCAAGCTTGGGAACGATTTAAAGACTTGTTGATGAAATGCCCTCAACATTATATAAGTTCAATGCAGGAGATAATATTGTTCTATCAAGGATTGGACGTGCCTACTAGACAAATCTTGGATGCTAAGGGAGCTGTGCCTCAAATGAGTGCAGCCAATGCTAGAAAAGCTATCCAAGAAGCTGCTGATCATTCTCAAAAATGGCACGATGGAACCTCTACTAGATCTAAGAGCAGCACTAATTTTGACGGGTTTGCTGCAATTCAAGCTCAATTGGATTAAATTAGTAGAGAGATGAAGAAGCGTGATGAGAAAGTTTATGTTGCCCAAGTTGGATGTGAAAAATGCGAAGGACCTCACTACACTAAAGATTGCCCTAATAAGAATGAAGGTGAGACGTTTGAAGAAGCATACTACACACAATTTGGACAACCATTCCGACCTTCAGGAAGATTTAGGGAAGCTACTCCAGGATACTATCAAAAGAACAACTTTAATCCCACTTATCAAGAAAGGAGGCAGACTTTGGATGACACTCTTAAGCAAATTATGGCCGATGCTACTAAAAGACATGAAGAGAACACTGCTATGATCAAAGAAATCCGAGCCTCAACGGATACTATTACAAGAAATCAAGGAGCTTCGATCAAAGCGTTGGAACAACAAATCGGACAAATGAGCAAGGTTCTTCAAGAAAGGGGATACGGAAGTTTACCAAGCTCAACTGAAACCAACCCAAGAGATCATGTCAAGGCCATAAGCACCACTGAGGAAGTCACGCCTAACATACCTAGAAGATTGATGAATGGTAATGATGCTGCAAAGCCCGAATTTTTCTTTAATTCTTCAATCAGTTTAAGGAGGCTACTCAAAGAGAAGACAAAGATTGAAGAGGATATCAAGGCTACAATGAAAGAAGAGAGCTCTGCAACCGACTTACATGCCTTGCCTCATAAAGAAAAGGACCCAGGAAGTTTTACTTTACTTTGTTTAATTAATGACATATCTTTCAATAATGTGTTAGCTGACTTAGGAGCTAGCGTTAGTGTTATGCCCCTTAAGACATTCACTACCCTAGGACTAGGAAAATTAGCACCAACTAAGTTGCTTATTGAATTGGCTGATAAAACGGTAAAACGACCTGAAGGGATTGCTAATAATGTGCTAGTTAAGATTGAGAAGTTTGTTTTCCCTGTAGACTTTGTTATATTAGATATGCCCGAGGATGTTAAGATTCCTTTGATCCTTGGAAGACCTTTCTTGTCTACCGCCCATGCTAAGATTGATGTGTTTAAAAGAAAAATCTCCTTAAGGGTAGGGAATAATAAACTAGTCTATAAGTGCCAAGATCCTGCAAAAAGCATAATTAAAGGCGTCTATGTGCTAGGATTAAGAGAACGTATGGACCTCGATCTAGAAGCTAGGCTTATGGGAGAAACATTGATTCAAAACAACTCAACTAATCCTAATCATGAGAACTTCGAGGAATTTATTGACCTTAATGTACCTACCGAACTTAGGCGCGATATTGTTAATGATTCTGATGATGAGTGGTATGATTGCGTAGTGATTAACAAACGTAGGAGGATAGTTGAGCATACTAATTTGAATAATGATGTGTTTATTGAACTACCACCCCACCTTGCATATCTATGCCTATATAATAATAAGAATTTCCCGTCTATCATTTTGTCATCTCTGCCCGAAAGGGACAGAACTTTGTTTATACAGATATTAAAGAAGAATGGCATGGAAATTAAGGACGAGCAAGGGGTGTTCAATATTACTGGACTGGCGATGAGGGAGCGCGATGCTTCCGACTCTTTCAGTGATCGGTATTAAGGAGCTGAACGTGAGTCTAACTTGAAGACTCTGGAATAAAGACAAGTGCTGACCGGGAGACAACCCGAAATTTTTTTACTTTTCTGTTCTGTGTCGAGTCAGTCAGGCCTGCAGAAGATACGGCACATCTCAATCCTAAGATGCGACGAATCTCCTGCACTGGTCATATCTTATTTAATTTTCTGCATTTTTATTTTTGACTTTAAAAACTTTCTGTCAGTATTTTAATGCGGCGCATCCCTGGTTAAGGATGCGACGCATCTTTTATTCTGATTCGTATTTATTCCAGGCTCGATACGGCGTATCTTCTTCCATAAGATACGGCGTATCGACTGACCTGATGATTTTCAGTTTTATTTTTACTAACTACTAATGTATTATGCAAGTTTGAACTTTCTTAACTCAGGTGTGTTTACATCTTGATGGTATTATAGAAGCTTTAACGTTCTCATCCACAAAAAAGATGATTTTTGCTCTTATACAAAAAAATGGAGGATCATACCGAGCAAATCTCAGGGGAGTTTTTCTGTTCTAATTCTTTTATTTTCCAGTTTTTAATCTTTGACACAAACAACGAGGACGTTGTTTAACTTAAGTGGGGGGATTGGAGAATTAGAACACTTACTTGTCCTAAACTTTTTCAAAATATGCTTAAAATGCGCTTAATATATCAAAATTTAAAATTTTTAGCATGTTTTTGTTTAAAGTCTAAATTACATAGCTGCACACATAACATTATTTCAAAAATTGTGAACTTTTCAAAATTCACAAATCTATGAGTGTGCCGGTGACTTGTAAACTTTAGAACTTGGCTTATATACTATTCGAGACCACCATAATAAGTATTATTTATATAATTGGAATGACTTTTCTAAATTGGTAAATTTCTAGGATTACACCCAAATAGCCTTTATATGTTATGTGATATTCACTAACTACATTGGTTAGTTAACCCCTGTATAAACCCTTTTGTTACTCTCACTTTTAGAGTAAGATACCCCTAGAAAAACACTCAGAGCCATTCCTTTCGTTTCTTAAACCTTTGTTATAATGTTTCGTTACACCCTTACACCTTAGCCTACCCTGTAGATTAAAATCCGTGGTTGGTTAATTGCTTTAGGCAAAGTGTGTTTCCTTACATTACCTGTGTTCGCGTGCGTAATTCATTATCTTTGGTTGAGTCAGGAAATTGCACAATACAATTGGTATGAAAGTAAATATTATATATCTTTGAGTTTATTTTTCGTGTGTTTACTACTTTCGCTATTACAGTTATTTCTGAAAGTATGAAAAGTATGGAAAAAATTATCTGGAAAGAAAGTGATAGAAAAGTTGTGGAATTTTACACATATATGTTAATTATAAAAAAAAAGAAAAAAAAATCGAAAAAAAATAGAAAAGAAAAAGAAAAAAAAGAAAAAGTTGGAAGTTTGTTTTAACCAACTTATGTAAAGTTTTGTATTAAGTGGTCGATATCACCACTATTTGTTATATATTATATTTATTGATTGAATGGGAGTTGGCCGTTATGGGAACGCCAACTAAGGTTATTCTTTGATTGAGATCTTGTTGAGTATAATTCGTGTCTACCTAAAGCGTGTGTTTCAAGTGTTAAAGCGTGAGTTATTCAATGATATGAGTCTTATTCATGGGATGGTTGGGAAAGTAATTTACCACACTTAGGATTTTAATTTATCTGTTTTGTTTATTTTTCATTTTACACCAATTTTTATCCCAAATATTATCCATACCCTATATTATTCTTTATCCAAACCTTTGATTTATTGAGATTAGGGATTTGAGCAATCTTAAGTATCGTAGTCATGGATTCGACTATGTATTTATGATTTTGTCTCCCTTTTTGATATAATATTATTGGTGAAGATTACTTGGTCCTATCTTTAGCCTATTCGAGTTAAGGATTTGAGCAATTGCAAGTATCGTGGTCGTGGATTCGATCATGTATTTGTGATTTTGTCGCCTTTTCTAGAATTTGAGATCGATAGAGATTAAGAAGAATGATTAACCCTTAACCAACAAACCCTTTTTACCGCTTTAGACTTGTTATTCCTTGGCTTTAGTGGGGGAGATGCGTATACTTGCCAAGCTTATGATAGAATATTCGTCACGACTGGACAGTTAAACGATTAGATTTGCTTTTATCAAAATATTTTATTTTATTTCTAATTCGTTAAGTGTTTGGTTGTGTGATTATGGCAAAATGAATACATGCTTAAATATAAAAAAAAAAATCCTAATATCTTTTAGGATACATTTTCATAAAATTTATTCTAAGGTTTACTTGGGGACAAGTAAAGTTCAAGTGGGGGGATATTTGATGAACTCAAATAAGTACATTTTATTACCATCATTTATCCTATTTATTTGACTTGTTATATTATATTATCTGTGAGAATTGATACGTTAATGTTTACTTTTGTAATTCTCAGGTAAAAACAAGTACTATGTGAAACTTGGCGATTTTGGACTAATTATGGAGCAAAACAAGCGAGAAGTTAAGAGTCTACTGAAATGTACAAGATGAAGATCATTCTGCTCCAGATACGCCGCATCACACTTCTTACATACGGCGCATCACTATCAAGATTTCACAAGTTACGATCCAAGACAGCAAAGGACATGCGCCGCATCTAGAAATGGAGTTACGCCGCATCTTAAGGCGGTGTACGAATATTCCTGAATATATTAATCTTGGACCCCATGCGAAGTTATGTCAATGAGCCGCATCTAACCCTCAGACAGAAACTATAAATACCCCAAAGTCAGACGAATTTTGTGTGCAATATACCGAGTACGAGACTTAGCAAAAGACAGAAGAAACCCTAGGACGAAGTCAGACGCATTAGCAGCACAAGACACACCTTGAACGAAGATACAAGAGCTGTAAGAAGGTCCTGCATGTATTCAATTCATTAAGTAGTTTTGTTTTATTGTATTAGTACACTTTAATTCATCAGGATTGATGGGCCGATTCCATGTGACTACGAAAAACCATGGGCACCCCTTAAAATTGCTTTCCCATTAATTAAAGTTTATATGTTGATGTCTTTGGTGACTTTTATTAGTGCATTGATAACCTCTGTGTCTAGCTGAGCATTGCTTGGGTCGCCATGCCCCTTCCTCGCTTATTTGTTTCAGCGTCTCTTTAATAAATAAGATAGACATAAGTAATCATTAAGGGTTTACTCGCCGATAAGATTAGAGCCAACGAGAAAGGGTTAATTACCTACACTTCATATAAAACTAGCAATAAAACAAGTGACAAGCTACTTAATTATCAGGACAGATCTTCTTATTGTCTCAAGTATCTATCTGTGTACGTGTGTGCTAATCGCTGATTCGTGCTCATTAGTTTAGTTTATATTTAATCATAACCAAACTGTGCCAGTCTCTCAGGCTGAACCCCCTTGCGTTAGATTAGGTTGTATAGCTAACTTAAGATATTAAAATACTGATTAGAATAACTAGATAATACGTTCCACTCTTAGTGATCGATACTCTACTTAACATTATATTCATACTGACCGGGTACACTGCTCGTTAAAGTGTGTGTTTTATTGATAAGTCGGCTAAATATAAATTTAAAACTTGAATACTGCTAAAACCACAACGACAAATCACGCGCGCACCAAGTCTTTGGAGCCACTGTCGTGTTATAAAAATTAGAGCAATACACACGCACATCACTGTTCCGGTCTTTCTCACAATCATATACAACAACACGCACAATTGATTCATCAAATAACTGGTCTGCACTATACAACTTTGGATTTTCTTTGAGTGATGTGTGTAGAAAACATGGTTTATTATCACCTAAAGCAAAACCATGACCTTTGGGGCTTGGTTTCAAAGTGAACTTTTGTATTGTTGTGATAGACTCATCAGTTTTGTAAACAACATTTTGAAACTCTTTTAATTTGCATTCCAGATCGATAATTTCATCAAGGTAAGAATCAATTTGTTTCCTTGACTTTTGTTTGTGTTCAGAAAAATTGGTTTGACAAGTGGACATCTCGGTTGTTGTTTTCAAAAGTTTTGAATTGAGATGTTCAACTTGTTGTTTTAGTTCACTTTTTTCTTCTTCCAATTTAGAAACCAATTTACTGTTGGAAACAATTAATTCTCGTATTTGATGTTGTAAGTCTTGTTCTTTGACATAAGCTTTTTGAAATGCAACTTCAAAACTTTGTTCATGTTTTTCTTTTGTCTCAAAATTCGTGCATTATATTTTATAGCACTCAAGATCCGCAGTTAATAATGCAACTTTTGCTTTTGATGTTCTGTTAATTTCATTGCATTTTTCAATCTGAGATTTTTGTGAGTCCAATTGGGACTGGGTAGTCAATGGTAAGTTCATGAGTTCTGTATCTGGACCGAGTGAAGGTTCATTTTGTTCAATTTGATTATTGTTATCGTCATCAATTGGATCATCAAATGTAACAACTGTGTTAATTTGATCATCATCATCAAATGTAACAACTATGTTCATTTGCTCATCTTCTTGAGGAGATAATAATGAATCATTTTGAACAACTTGCTCCTCGTCTGATGCAGATGCAGATGGTGATGCTATTTCATGTATCAAACATGTGGTTGGATCAGGTACCTGAGACAGACCATCAGTGTAATATACTGGGCCTGTGTCACTCATGTGAAGTTCCTGCATGTTTGCCATTAGCATCGCAGCTGCATTTGCTTCCAAATCTTCCATGTCATCATCTGAATATGCATTTGCCATGAAGCTGTTTTCTTTGTCGGTGAGAGTGCCCCCTGATTCATCCTTTAGAGCTAGAAGTAGTGCCTGCTTATGAAACTCACTGCCTCTGACTCTAGGTTTGGGACATGCATTAGCCAGATGACCTTTCCCATTGCAGTTATAGCACTTAACCATAGTATTCCCAGTCTCTGTATTCCCAGTTTCCACAATTTCAACCCTTTTCTGAGGAGCACCTGCATTGTTCCTACTTCCACTAGCTGTATTAAACCGTTGTCCATTTCCTGAATTTCCAATATAACCTCCTGATCCAGTTCTTCCATAAGTACGATTATGTATTTCAACCCGTCCGTCTTGTACAATAGCTTGATTCCTTATGTTAGATGAAGTGCGGAGACGATTGTTGGATTTGTTTGAAAATTTGCTGAAAGCATGAGCAATGAGTGCAAATCCTTCATTCAAAGAGTTGAATGCCTCGTCTTCGTCATTGTTTGTATTTGTATAGAACATGGTGACAGTTTTGGCATAAGGGACTAGTTTATTTTCAGTTGATTGTTGTGTTGAATTATATGGAATGAGTTGGGTTGAAGAGGTTTGTTGAGGGTAGTTAAAGTGATGTTGTTGTTGGACATAAGCGTGGTTTGACTATAGAGGTGGAGCAAAGTGAGATTGAGCTATCAGTGCCAATGAATTTGGAGCTGTGGGAGGTGAATAACTTCCACGAAGAGCTCGATCTTTGTCAACTTCAGATTGATGGTGCTTCAGATAATCATAAAACAACCCATAAGATGCATTATGTAGATTTTTGGCTTGACGAACAAACGTGACATATTTTTGCCAATCAGGACCAAGACAGCTGAGAAACTTAGTGTTGATTGCAATCCTTGGTAAAACAATGTTGTGTCTGTCCAAGTCATTGATGATGGTTGTGAACCGATGGTAATAAGACTCTAGTGACTCCCCTGATTCAATCATGAACATTGTATATTCGAGGTAAAGTTTGGAATCCATTTCTTCTTGGTTCAGTTCAGTGCCTTCCATTAAGAGATGAACGTGTTCCCACATATCCTTAGCAGTTTTCTGAGCATCAAGGTTTCAGAAAATTGGATTAAGTAGTGCTTGAAAAATATATGACATTGCAAGTTCATTTACTTCATGATTAAGTATTTGCTCTACAGTAAGTTGAGTCTCAGGAATAGGGGTCACATTTCTTCTCTTGGAGGAATAGCGGTTGCATCTCCTGGAACCGTTGTAGTTGGCATTTGGAAAGGATCTTCAATTATAACCTTTTTCAGATATTTTCCATGAGGTTTCTTGAGTTCTATGAACTTTAAGAATCGACTAGCCTATTGAACATAATTTCTAGGAGTGAGCATTGGAGGTGTATCAAGTGATCCAACTTCATGTCTAGATTGTTGGCTATTGATGGCCTCACATATTTGATCGAACCAATGTAGTTGTTTTGTAGGAAGTGGGTAAGATTGCATTGATTGTTTTTGGTATGGTTGTTGTTGAGGGAATTGTTGTTGTGGATAGAATTGATGTTGTTGCATGAATAGTTGTTTTTGAGGATACTGCCGTGGTTGCTGTTGTTGAGGATACTTATGCTGTTGAGGATAATAGTAATTATAGTACGGTGGTTGAGACATTATGTTGATGTAAAGTAACTTGTGTGGATGATGGATCTTTTAAGATAAAGAAGGTTGTTGTTGTAGTTTAGGTGTTTTGGCGAAAGTCTAAGTAGAATATTCTGTTTAAATTGTCTTACTCGAAGATTCCTTACTCGCAGAACTGTTACTCGAAGAATAATTTCCTTACTCGAAGACTTGTTTATTAAGAAGTATATTGTCCCTTAGTTGAAGAAATTAAAATCTTAAAAGTTCTGATTTCTTAACTCGGAAAGTATAAACAGAACTTGCTTACTCGAAAAAATACTCTTACTCGAAGAAATCCTTACTCGAAAAATTAGATCCTTACTCGAAGATGTCCTTGCTAGAAGAAAAGAATTCTTACTCGAAGAATATAAATTCACAAAGTATATAACCCCTTAGTAGAAGGATTATAATGGAGAAGTTCTGATTTCCTAACTCGGAAAATATAAACGGAACTTAAGAGTAATCGTTACTCGAAGAAGTTTGCTCGAAGAAATCTTCCTAACTTGAAGTGTAACTCGGAGAAATAGTTGCTTGCTCGAAGATATTAAAGCTTACTCGAAGTGTTGCTCGAAGAAACTAAAGCTTATTCGAAGAACTTCAACTGCTTACTCGAAGGACGCCGATATAAAACTTAAAAAAAACTCTAAAATCTTCCACAAAACAAGTTTTTAATCCAAGTTTTTTGCTAGATCGAACCAATAACACCCTAGACTATCAGAAAGTAACAAACTTTTAGGTTTTAAACGCGATTTGAGAAATTTTGAAAAACCTAACTCGAAAAGATCTAAAATTTTTTAAATCTAACGATTTGAAACTTTTGAAAAAAATACCACCTAATCTATCCCTTGGCGATTGATACCACTTGTTAGGTCACCTTAATGATTCAACACAAGTATATTTAGTGAGAGAAAGTTAGATAGAGAGAGAGAGTTTGGTATGGATCACGTATGAAATAATAAGAAAGAGTAACTTGCATAAACATGAACCAACACCCTTCTCATGATGAGAAGGGGTATTTATAGTTGTCTTACATGTAAGGGGCGTTTCCCTAGTAACACTAAATGGGCCGCTCATGGGCTTGCTTCATGAGCAGGCCTTGTAACAAACATACAAGCCTTAGAATATACGACCTATTACATATACTAAAT
>CP139501.1:12345885-12527135 GCA_021014915.2 Artemisia tridentata subsp. tridentata | reverse complement strand
GTAGTACTAATTAGATTTTAGAACGGGTTCAATATATCTCATGAATGGCATCTTATTTAACAACTCTTGCATCTTTACATAAACCAGACCCAACTTTAGGATATCCATTTATCCACCCGGTGACATTGCAAAAGGCCCATTAACGTAAAGGGCCTCCAATTTGTAAGGTTACAATTGTAGCCCAATTCAGAATCAACTTTTTTTCTACTATATACAATATGATTATGAGAATTGACGTTAACAGGGTAAAATTGTTCACGCGTTGCGGTAAGTTTAATATCTTTTGTAAAATGGTTTTACACAAATTGGACTCATTAATCGAGATAATCTAGCTAATGGTGGAGCGAAATATTTATCCGGGCTAAAGATAAGGTTTTGATTTGTAGTTGAGAAAAGTTAAATTTTTATGTTCAACTTAACAATATTGGTAAAATTAAAAGAAATCTATCAAGCACATTTTTTAATGTCAACATAACACTTTTCAAGACTTAATTATTAAATGAAAAAGAAATAAAAACAACTTTGTCACCCATAAAACGCGAACTCGAGACGTCTGCTAGCACATGGAGATAGTTTACCGTTGCACCATAACTTCGTACATATGTGTTCAATTACTAAGTTAATATATTACAAAAAGTTGCTATTCCCTTGTAAATATATATTAAAAGATTGAGTCCCCTAATAAATGTGGAGGCTTTATGTGGAGGCTTTATGTGTAAGTACCTTGGTTTAAGTTTGATGCTTAAGTGGTAAGTACATAGGACCTACATTTAGTGCTTCGATCGTAAATGATAAGTGTTGCTGCATTGAAACTCATTTACTCTATGTAAATGCTTGAAAGTGCTTCGATTTTAAATGATAAGTGTTGCTACATTGAAACTCATTTACTCCATGTAAATGCTTGAAAGCATACGAAGTGTTGATGCATTCAACTCACATGAATTGCAGGTATACAAAGCAATCATGGAGTTACACTTGCAATTATTCCTCATTACTATGGAATACAAATCATGGTGCTTTGAAGTTTTGGGAATACAAAGAAGGCTGCAGTTGCAGCTACATTAATGAGGAATACAACTCAAAGGCTGGCTGCTAAAGCTATAAATAAGTTGTGCCTACTCTTTCAATCACACCAATTCACCCTCTCAGTAAAAGCATATACCATGTCAAAGGCAGTCGTGCAGGCCGAATCCCAAGTGTTTCTTGACCAACTTGATCTTAATGTAACAGGCCCCATTGTTGCCATGGTGTGCAAAAAATGGGACATCAATGATGCTATTGGTCGTTACCTAAGCACTGATTTCCTCATATCTGATGCCAAGGTACTTTTCCTGAAAGTAAATGAAAGGGGAAAGTAAATGAAAGGGGATTATGAAGGGCATGTATGTATGATTCTTCTATGTGTAAGCTAACGATTAATTTTTATTTTGGTCCAGGGTAATATAATGCATTGCACTGCAATGTCGAAGACAACACGCGGCTTTGTAAGCAGGTTGAAAGAGGGAAACATCTATACCATTAATGATTTTGCTGTAATACCAAATACAGAAGAATACCCGATTATTGAAAAGAGTGCTTACATCATTGAATTTCATGGTGGCACCACTGTTAGAAGATCTTCGGTGAAGTCAGATGGTTTTGTGAGGCATCCTTTTGATCTCTTGCCATTTGATGATTTGCAAGCTATGGATGACAATTACTTGATTGGAAATGTTCAATATACACTAAATTTACTCTCACAGTTTAAATAATATGTATGAGTTTAAGTAAATGAATACCTTGCAGATGTTTTTGAATACATCACAGATGTCGGCGTAAACATTCTGAACGACTTTGAATCTGTGAAGCCCAAGCGAAAAAGATTGATCAAAGCCTCAGCATTGTGCACTCCATAAAAAATTTCAGAGGACGAAACAAAGAAAAGGTTAGCCTCGGATATTGCCAGCAGTTCTGGATATTAGCTAATATTGACATACTTATATTCTATTTCTGAACATGGGCGTACTAACTTGCCTTTTGTTACTGTCTAATTACAACATTGCTATTGTGGACTTAGAAACTGCAATAGGCCCTATTGGAAGTGAGGTGCAGGAAGATGATAATTGTGATGCCGAGGTTGCAACCAAAAAGAAAACAAAGCAGTCATATCCCAACCAAAATATTACTACTAATTTGATATTGTTACAAATATTGAAGTGAATGTCTTTTTTTAACTTTTGCAGAAACGCTATGAGAGACTCCGAATCTGGGTAGGCAGTTGAAGACACAAGGCTTGAAATTCGAGTCCTTATTGAATGATAACATCATCTTATTGTTTGCCGAATAGTAGTAGGTTAGGAAACCAAAAAAAAAAAAAAAGAATGCACTATTAGGTAGCATGGTTGTCCTTTTATCTGTTCCGTATGAGAAAACTATGTTTTGGTTGTTTTTTTTTATGAAAATTAATATAGTTTGAATTTTGCTTTATAATTTATGCTATGTCTTCTATATGAACAATGAACAGATTGTGTAAAACATTAATCATCTAACACTAATTCAGCAAGAGCCTCCTTCTAGCTCCATCGCCTTCTCAGGTTTGAATAATACTCTATATGTGCTCTCTGATCTTATATTTGTATAGGTTGCATAAGGGGCAAATAAGTAAAAAATATGTAATGTTTTGTAAGGGTCAAATTGGGTTGATCCGAAACACTTCTAGAGGCAATGGGTCCCTTCTTAAAGTGATAAGTTACCTGAATAAAATTATTTAGGGAAGTTCTATGCTTTAAAAGTACACTTTTTTACTTTCATCTAATTTTGTTCTTTTGATTTTCCACAGATTATAACTACATAAAAGGCGACTTAATGAGACTACAAACACCACAGCTCAATACAATGCTGATGCAATACATTCAATCAGCTAGATCTATCAAGTACATATCTCAAGAAAAGCATGCACCAATTTGCAGGCATCTAACCTAACCATGGATTTTGATCTAGCAGCATTAAAATCTTCATGCAACACTAATTTTAGTAGCAGTACTAAACTTATAGTAGCAGTAGTAGTACTAAAATCAAACAAGCAGTACACCAAAGATGAGACAGCTTCATGAGTTAACTCTAACACATTGCAGCATGATGTGATTAATGTATTTATAACTGTATAGTGTCTGGATTCAAGATAACAGTGATGTAACAGTAACATAGTAGAAGTGGTATAAGTAGCATTGTATAGTTCATTTCATTGTAACAATTTCATTTCTATCAATGCAATTCGCGCAGTTTTTCCTTATTTCACTTTCTTAAGATCACTTAACAAACCTCTACAAACAACTTCATTTACCAAAAATTTTTCCAATATCTAATAAAGTGGAAATAACAAAATTTCTTCTAAAATATATAATAGATAAATAAACTTTATGAGTAAGCAGAAGTTACAAAACCTTTTTGTACTAGTAAGTCTCACTATCCATGTTACCACAATTGTTGTTTGTCATGTAAATGAAAGTATGTTTCTAAACATTGATTATATTCAGGTAAAACAAAAGATGTAAAAAGAAATGTGACTTTGTGTATGAAGTTTATGAATGATTGATCTGTCACACATCACCAGGGATCAAGAGCACCAGATATACAATTTGCAGGCATCTAACCTAACCATATATTTTGATATGTTACAGATCACCAGGATTCAAGATAAACAGATATACAACATAACTTTCAATACTTGCTTTCTGCATACAAATTCAGTTACTAAACTTCTTTTGAATATCTAATAAAGTGCCTTTATGAGTGAGTAAATTGACTTTATGACTAAGCAAACAGTCATCACCAACTCACCAATGCTTTTCATTTGCTTACCAATAAATGCTTCAGTTCATTAACCCTTCTATGGCATAGTATAAATAAGACTGCTATCTACACACCAAAATATTCAAACACTATGTCACAATATATAGACATTCAGCAAATGCCATCTCATGCCCTAAAGCTCAAAAAAGAACTACGAATTGTGCTCATAAGAAATGTTAATCCAAGCCAAGGTTTGTGCAATGGCACCTACCTTATTATCAAGCATCTAGGAAGATTGGTTATTCAAGCAGAAATCATCACCGGTTCAAATATAGGAGCCACGGTTCTAATACCAAGAATTGCGTTCACATCAACCATATCTAAATGGCCATTCAAAATGAATTGCAGACAATTTCCTATAAAAAGATGTCAGTCAAAGATCATCAATAAAACTCAAGGTGGATCGCTCCACCATGTTAAAGAACATGATGATTGAAGAGCTCCACGAATAGAGAGTTAGGAAAAAAGTAATAAGATGAATCACAAGCGTTGTTAGGATCCTGCTCCATATGTGTTGATACAAAAGTTGGGCGTTCCTTGATTCCGTACCAATCAGATCTTAATGCTTGAGACCTGCGCACTAAGAAAACAAAAAGACACCGTTAGGCTTATCGTGGGATTGTCTCCCACGATTATCCTCTGGCGTGAGAGTAAGTAATCGGTTTTAGGGTTTGTAGAAGAGTTAGGGTTTTGTGAGATCGTACCTTTGTGAGGGCTGGGGTGCCCTCTATATATGGACACGAAATCCTTATTGGTTTCGTGTTCCCCAATCTTCGGTCTATCCCGCGTAGGGCGGTTAATTTATATATATCCCATAAATAGAAGATATACTATCAAAGCCATAAATAACGTAGGGTTTGGGCCATCGTAAGCCCAAACCGTTAACGCAATAGCCCATGTCGTGATGGGCTGGAGTCTATTCGTGATGGACTTAATTATGGGTCGGGTTCGTAACCCGAATACGGACTATACGTCATCATGTCCCCCCAATCTAGTGTGCGCTATGCGAAATTGCGGATGCTAGACTAACAATTGGAAAAAATATTCCTTGATGCGTAGCGGGGAAGTTACAAGTATTTCCCGCCAAAATTAGCAAGTTAATCTCGTCCAAGTATCTTCTTCGAAAATCGTGAGGGTGGGTGAAAAAGTGCTTTACCTTTTGGGTTCCCAACCATCCGATTGGGGCAAGTGGGGTACACATGTCGTTCATCCACAAATACGTGTACCCTATATAAACTTGAGCCGTCATTTCACTGTGCTTATCACAGTAAAAAATCATCATCTTCCGCCATTGTTAAATCTCCAAACAGCGATCAAAAATCAACAAAAAACTAAGGTAATAGCGCGTGCGCTTATAATAGTTATTGAAGGTTAATCATGGTTCTTCAATTGTCTGATTTTACTTCCGAATTATCTGAGGATGATCTTCGTCAGTTCACCTCAGATTATTACATCCCACTCGCATTGGATCCGGTAATTCCGGCCGCAAATGCGTCGATAGCGGATTTCCCGCAAGGGAAAGTAGGGGTATATACGCGTTTTTTTCGAATTCGCTAACCAGCGTGCGCCCATCTCCCTCTTTTTGTGCGATATTCTCAATCACTATCGCCTTCATATTTCCCAGCTGCACTGTATAGGTGCAGCAAAGATAACTAACTTCGAAGTAAATTGTCGCTTGTTAGGGATAGAACCCACAATTCATCTATTCCGCGCGTCTTACCACACGTCGTGGTCAAACGGGTGGGTTTCTTTTTCCAAGCGCGCAGGTCTGCTGCAGTGCTATACTGAGAAATTAGATGCACTGAGGGATTGGAGAGAAAAATTCTTTTGGGTTGATAGTTCATTTTTCCCATCGATTTTTGAGTTCTATACTCGAGAATTATTACCTAGAGACGAGCGCCCCGACCCCGGGTTGTACAATGTAGCTGATGCGGATACGATAAACACCAATCGTATACCAATCAAAGCGTATCCCGAAGAGTTTTTGGTGCATATGGGTATTAGCCGCAACTACTTCGGTAGTCCAGAAGAAGTGCCAACATTTCTGGATGAAAATAGTCGGGGTGGGTGCTTGTCTCTTCCTTCCTATTCAATTAATAGCTGTAAGCGTTCTCCCTTTGTAGCTTATTAACACTTTTTGTGTTTGTTTGTTGTTTTTTGCGCAGAGATGGATCTATTCCGCGTTGTGCATTTGGAGAAGCCGAAACAGGTTATTGTGGGTGTGCGCCCTTTGAGAGATGGTGAGGAGCCCATTCTGCAGGCTACCGCAGGGCGCACAATGGCGATTACGCAGGGGGAGCCGGAGGGGACAGATGAGACTGTGGAAATCCCCGCAGGTGTTACTATGGCTACTCCTCTGCGTAGCTTTTCCCCTTCTGGGTCGCAGATCCCTGTGGAGTTATTGCATGTGGATTCGTCGGGGAGTGCTATGGATGAGTCTGAGGAGGAGGACCAAGGGTTAAAGTGGAAGAGGTCATCTGGTGATGATGGCGCAGGGCCATCAACTAAGCGCTCTGCTATTTTTGTCGAGCGACCAACTGAAGAGGGTGCGTCATCGCATAAAACTCCTCCCCCCAAGTAAGTACTTGTACCTTAAGATCTTTAGTCCTTAATCTGCTATTAGTACTATAGAATAACGTTGTTATTTGCATGTAGTGCTGAGGCTGCTGTTGATGAGGATGATGCGCATGTTGAGAATTCGCCTCCTAAGACTGATTTTGGGCCTGAGAGTCCACTGGATGAGGAAAAATCTGCTGGAGATGCGCCAAGAAATAGCCTTTTTGAGGAGTTGGCATTGGCTGCTGCGCACCAGGCTTCATTGGTTGCGCGGATACAGGCTGAGTATGGTAGTGAGAGCAGCCTGGTCATGCAGAAGGATAAAGAGATTGATCTTTTAAAGGCGCAGTTGGCTGATGCGCAGGCTGAATTGAGGGCATCTACAATTTATGATCAGAAAGTTGCTGATGAGAAGATGTTGCTCATGGCTGAACTGAATAAAGAGCGCACTGGAGCGAGAGAGTACAAGGCCTCCTACTTTTGGGCCTTGAGATATGTGGAGCTGAACAAGGGGAAGCTCATGACTGACTTGGATGAGTTTCGCAAGGCTGTGGAGAGTTTGCTGGAGAATCAGGAGAGCAAACTGCGCAAGCTCAGCATTGAGTATGATGAGGAGTTGTATCCTCAGTTGGTGTCAAACATAGCTGAGCGCAGGTGGCTTATCAGCCATGGTTTGCGCCTTGCCGCGTTGGGTACTTTGGAGTCGTAGGAGGTGACGGGGGTATTTGGGGAAGTTGTTGAGTGCGCGTTGGCACGTGGCCAAGCGCAGGCTGTAGAAAAGCTTGCTGAGAAGAATTTGTTGACGGTGCCTATTACTCAGGTGCCAGATTATAATGCCAACTCCTATGATGAGCTTGTCGCTGCCATGGAGAAGATGAAGCTTTTCGAGCTTCCTCATATTGCTCGCCTAGAGCGCGACCAGGATTTGCCTATCAGTGTGATTATGGAGGGGCTGACTTTGGCTAGGCACTCATCCGAAAACGCTGAGGAACAGTTTGACTACTTCTTGAAGCCAGACGTGTCGCAGCTACATGTGCCCATTTTTGCTCGTCCCCGTGATATTCTCAACAATTTCGCTCTTGAGAAAGAAATTCCCTTGAAGGTGTCCTTAGAAGCGCATGAGATGAGACTCGCTAAGAAGAAGGGCCAAAAGGGGAAGGCCATTCTTTGTGGTCTTGGTGCGGCTCACATTCCCAGATCTGATGGGGTGCCTGTTAGCGTGCCAACGGTAGCACCCAAGGATGCTGAGTTGTTGCAGAAGATTAAAGATGCTGGTAGTGTGGCGCGCCAAGCGGGTAGCTCAGGGCTCAGGCGTACTCGTAGCATGTCTTGGTAGTTTTGGTGTAGTGGTATTTTGTGGCATATCCGCTTTTTGTTGTACATTGGATGTGTACTTTTGATTAACTTGTTATCCATAATGAAGCGTTGATTTTTGAAAAATACAATTGTATGTATATTGTATCAAACGTTTGTACTTAGTTATTTTGTCTTTGCGTGAAAGATGTCTAAGAATTAAACCGCTTGTATAAACACATTTAAAGAAAGTTACAAGGATTCATAATCACTTATCCTTATCTTGTATGAAATTTATGGCATAGTTGTGTATGACATGGTTGTATATAACATAATTGTGTATGAAATTTACAAGTTGTTGTGTATCCATCGTGGGATGCACAAGTGTATGGATTGCAACGTGCTACTAATACCATACTAAGGTGTTAATTGTCTTAACTCCTAATTTGTTAAACGCGCACAGTGTGCATTGATGTGTATCCGTCGTGGGGTACGCATGGAACTTACTCCAACGTCTTGAGAATAAGGTGTTTAACAAGGATGCGTGATCCGGTGTTGATGGGTTTGCAACCCTCTTACTCAACGAGTCATTTATTAGGTTTACTCATCCTTTTACCATCGTGGGTTTTTAATTAGTGCATGCACGCCATGTAGGCAAAAGATAGTATAACAAACAGTATTGAGACATAAATTATATGTAAGCAATAAAGTAAAGTGTGTCACGGAGTTAGCTAGAAACCGCAACATTTTATTAATACTTGCAAGTTTTTGTAGAAAGATAAAAAAAAACATTTGTCTAAATGAAAACAAAAATGTAAATACACGGATGTTTATTGAGCACTTACTAAAGTGCGTAGGTGTCCATGTACTGGGTCGTAACCTTTCCTAAAGATAGCATCTCTTGAGATTGCAGATATTCCATGTGCGTTGTATCTCACGGCCTTCCATGTCACGCAGCTTGTACGCGCCTTGTCCTAGTGCTTCAATGACCTCATAGGGTCCTTCCCACTTTGGTCCAAGTTTACCTGTATCTTCTGCGTGGCTTGCATCATTAGCGCGGTACACAAAGTCGCCTGGTCTGAATGAGGTGCTTCGAACTTTAGCATCGTAGTATCCCTTCATCTTTGACTTGGTTTTTGCCTCACGTATAGCTGCGCGCTCACGCCTTTCTTCCAACAGGTCCAAGTCTATTCGTCGTTCGTCGTCATTGGTCGCGACATTAACTTCCGCGGTGCGGATAGTTGGCATCCCAATTTCAGCTGGTATGACAGCTTCTGTCCCGTAGACAAGGGAAAAAGGAGTGTCCCCATTGCTAACTTTGATTGTCGTGCGGTGCGCCCATAAGACATGCGACAATTCGTCTACCCATCTTCCTTTGTGCTTGTCTAGGCGTGCTTTAATTCCTTCGCCTAGACTACGATTTGCGCGCTCCACTAAGCCAATTGTTTGTGGGTGTTTTACTGATGCGAAGTGTTGTGTAATATGTAACTCTGCGCACCAGTCTTTGAACGGGTTATCACGGAATTGTTTTCCGTTGTCCGAAACAATCTCTCCAGGTAATCCAAAGCGGCATACAATATTTTCCCAAACAAAGCGTTTTACTTGGTTACCTGTGATTGTCGCTACTGCCTTTGCTTCAATCCATTTAGTGAAGTAGTCTATTGCAACAATAAGAAATTTAAGTCCTCCCGCTGCGACAGGGAAGGGACCCGCAATGTCAATACCCCATTTATAGAATGGCCATGGAGAAGTGATAGGTGTTAGCTCGTGTTTTGGTCTGCGCAGGATGGGTCTATGAACTTGGCAGTCGTTGCATTTCTTTATCACATCGCGCGCATCACGGTGCATAGTAGGCCAATAGTATCCTGAGCGTAATGCTCGTGCTACGACGGACCGTGGTCCTGAATGCATACTGCATGAACCAGCGTGGATCTCTCGGAGTACGTAATCTGCCTGAAGAGGTCCAACGCACCGAAGCCATGGTTGTAGGAATGAGCGCCGATACAGGATACCATCTCTAAGTTCGAACCTCTGCGCTGTGCGCCGTATCCGTCGAGCGTCCTTCTGCTCATCGGGCAATTTGCCCTTGCTTATAAATTCGATAATAGGGGTCATCCACGTAGGATTCTCTTCCTCTATTACTGTGGATATCTCCATCTCCGAGATGGATTTGTTCTTTAGGATCTCCACTAAGACTTGTTTTGACAGGTGCGCGAAGCTAGTAGATGCGATCTTGCTTAGCGCATCTGCTTTCTTATTTTCACCTCTAGGAACTTGCTTAATGGTGAACCTGTCAAAGCCTTGTATTAGCGATTTGGTCTTGTCAAGGTATTGGACCATGTTATCCTCTTTAGCCACATATTCGCCCAACACATGGTTGGCTACCAATCGGGAGTCCACATTTGCTTCTAGGTTGCGTACACCCATTCGACTTGCAATGCGTAATCCAGCGATTAGGGCTTCATATTCTGCCTCGTTGTTCGTGGCTGTGAATTCAAAACGCAGTGCGTAAGTGAATTCCATTCCTTCTGGATTAGTGAGGATAAGGCCAGCGCCTGATCCATCTACGCATGAAGATCCATCCGTGAACAAGACCCATGGTTCTTGTAAGTCTACCTTGCTCGGTGGTGGTGCGTCATCGGTATCTGGTTTTTCGATGATGAAGTCTGCTAATATTTGCCCTTTAACCGTAGTGCGTGGTCTGTAAGAGATGTTATACTCGCCTAGTAGCACACTCCATTTTTGTAATCGCCCCAATGCGTCAGGTTTAGAGATAACTTGTTTGATAGGTTGGTCGGTAATCACTGCTATTGGGTACGCTTGAAAGTATCTACGCAGTCTTTTGGCAGCAAATACTAATGCCAAGACCAACTTCTCCATTGGGCTGTAATAAATCTATGTCTTCTTGAGTGCTTTGCTTACAAAATACATCGGTGTTTGTACGGAATTCCTATCCGTCAGTAGCACTGCGCTGACCGCTCCATGAGTCGCAGATAAGTAGACGATTAACTCCTCCCCTGGTCGGGGTGCAACTAGCTTAGGAAGCGCTGCTATGTGTTGCTTAAGCTGTGTAAAAGCTTCTTCCGCTTCCGCAGTCCAACGAAAGTCTCCCTTTTTCGTACACTTCTTGAGTGTTTTAAATAGAGGAAGTGAATTATCCGCTGATTTAGACAGGAATCTGTTTAAACCGGCTAGCTTTCCATTCAGAGATTGAACTTCTTTCAGCGTGCGCGATGAAGGAAGTTGGATGACGGCCTCTGTTTTTTCTAGACATGGCTTAATGCCATCTGGTTCTATCAAATATCCTAGGAACATGCCTTCTGTAGCACCAAAAGTGCATTTCTTAGGATTCAACTTCATGTTGATCTTTCGTAGTGTCGTGAACATTTCTTCAATGTCGCGCACCACTTCTTCTTCTGTATGGCTTTTTATGACAAGGTCGTCCACATAGACCTCTAGGTTGCGGCCCACCTGCTTGTCAAACGCATTATCTACCAGTCGCTGGTAGGTGGCGCCCGCATTCTTCAAGCCAAAAGGCATCTTTGTGTAACAGAAGACGCCTTGGCTTGTGTGGAAGGCTATTTTTTCCTCGTCTTCCTTAGCCATTTGGATTTGGTGATACCCTTTGTATGCATCTAAGAAACATTTAAAGGGATATCCGCACAGAGATTCCACCTTCCAGTCTATCTCTGGTAGTGGGTAGCAGTCCTGTGGACATGCTTTGTTAAGATCAGTGAAGTCCACACACATCCGCCAGCTGCCATCGCTCTTTTTAACCATTACTGGATTGGAGAGCCAATCGTGGTAATAGACTTCTCGCATAATGCCTGCGTTCACAAGTTTGTGCACTTCTTCCAGAATGGCTTTTGCGCGCTCTGGAGCCTGGCCGCGCTTTTTTTGCCTTACTGGGGAATATCCTTGTCGGATTTTCAGCTTGTGTTCTGCTATCGAGCGTGGCACACCAGTCATGTGCTTCGGTTCCCATGCGAAGATATCCAGATTCCTTTGTAAGAGCGCGCACACGGCCGCTCTGCCTTTGTCAGACAACGATCCTCCAATCGTCACTTCTTGCTCCGGGTATTCAGGGTGAATAGCAACCTTTAGGTTTGGTGCTTTAGCTGCGCTCTGTTCTGGGATGTGCGTTGTTTCACATGTAATCGTGTTACACTCTTCTGGTGGCGCAGCACTGTTGTATATGGTGACGATGCCGCCTTCTACTGGGAACTTGAGCATCCCATGTGCTGTGGATGGTACCGCGCGAATCGCTGAGATTCCTGACCTTCCAATAATGCCATTGTATGGCGAAGGAGATCTGATCACCATAAAGTTCATCCAGGCCGTCGTGGAGTGTTCCTTATTACCAACAGCGACTAGTAGGCGCAGTTGCCCCATAGGCCATATCTTTTCTCCTGTAAAGCCAGTAAGCGCAGTCGTGGCTGGACTTAACTGTCTTTGTATCTCAGGACGCAGTCTCTTGAAACAATGTTCATACATTATATCCGCTGATGCCCCTCCATCAACATACATGCGGTGGATATCGTGACCCCCCGCATTTATTTCAATGGTGAGTGGCTCTGCCACTGCGTTGTCCGCAGCCAAGGTGGGGAAAGAGATTTCGTTTCCCTGGGAGAATTTCTGGCTCACCTTTTGCCTAGTCTTTCGCTGCCATGATTGTATCATGTAGATAGTGTCAGCTTTTTCCTTAGGCGCTTCTTTCTTGCCTCCGGTTCTCTGCTTGTCTTTCCCATCCTTAATATTTTTAACGAGGTGGTCCAATCTGCCTTCTTTCACTAGCTTCTCAATTAGTTGGCGTAATTGGACACACTCATTAGTGGTATGGCCCTTCTGTGCGTGATACTCGCAGTATCCGTTCCCTACGCGCCGATCTTCAGGGGTGCGCATAGGTGGGGGTCTTGGAAAGTTCGCACCTTCCGTCGCAAATATCTCCTTTGGAGTTTTTGTTAGTGGGGTGTACTTGTCGTTTCCCCGTCCGCCCCCTTGGTTGCGATAACTTTTGTTACGATTGCCACTCTGGTCATTGGATTGTCTCCTTGACTCTTCTTGTGACCTATGGTTCGAGTAGCCTTTCTTGCTATCCGCAGCGGCTGCTTCTCCTTGGACGAAGGACCTCGTGCGCTTCATGAGTTCATCAAAGGTTTGGGGAACCCTATCGTTTAACTTTTTTATCAGATCTGGGTTATTGATTCCGTTCATAAACCCCGATATCTTTAGTATTTCTGGGCACGCTTTGACCTGTATGCATTCGTCCTTATAGCGCTCCATGAAAGCGCTTGTGGATTCCCCTTGTCGCTGTTTTACCCTAGCGAGCTCGACGGGGTTTTTGGCGCACTTCTTCCTCTGAGTAAAGTTTAAACGAAACGCCTTTCGCAACTCTTCAAACCCACCGATGCTTCTGCGTGGAAGCTTACTGAACCAATTGCGCGCATTCCCTACTAATGTAGAGTTAAACATATGGCACCACACAGGTTGTGGCCAATTTTCTATAGTGGCTGCTGATTCAAAAAATTTTAGGTGATCATCAGGATCACCTGTCCCATCATATGTTTTGACATTTGCAGGCATGCGCCTTCTCTTATTTTCTGAAAAATCGCTGATGCGCCTAGTAAATGCATCAACTTTTTAGCGACGCCAGGGAAGAGACATGTCTTCGTCTTCCTGGTCGCGGTATTTTCCCTTTGATTTCCAGTGTCCGGTTTCTTTGTCCTCGTTGTCCGAGGAGTCACTTGAGGGTGAGCTTACTCTTTTGCGACGCTTGCGCCGACTATCATCGGAATCTGAGCTTGTTCCTCTGCGACGCTTGCGCCGACTACCCTCGGAATCAGAGCTTGAAGGGCTTTCACTTGGGGAGCACCGTCGCCCAAGCCTATCATGAACCCTGCGACTGCCAAGCCTAGTGTGGACATTGGCGCGCCGTTCCCCATCTTCATGCTCTTCCAGATGCTGGAAGTCGGCTGCTTCATCATCCACAACCTTCCTTCCAATCCTGGTAAACACTGGGTGTTTGCGGCTATCCCTCTCGCGTCTTTCCTTTCGGTAGCGCGGTGGGGATGCCTCATACTCAGGGTCGAAGTTGAGCCTGGCGTGCAGACTTTGGCTTGACCTCTTTTTCGCCTCCTCTCGCATGAGCGTAGCCAAGGCTTCGTAGTTTTGAGATACGAAATCACTTGGCGCTAGTTCAGGCGTGACTCCTTCTAGCGCGAGGGAGTTTGTTTCCAAAACAAGATCCTTGTTTCGGATTGGCGCGTTTGGTGGCTCAGTGAAGTTTACTTCTGGCATAGTGAGAGGAGTGCGCTGTATGTCTACCGCGCTAGTACTCGTTGTAGTAGCATTGGTGGTCATAGTGAGCGGTTCTATTGGAGTAAAGAGCAGATCTGAGTACGATCCTAAGTTTCTAGGCGCACTGGTTGTTCCAGAGGTCTGCTTAGAGGCCGCATCAGTTTGCTGTTTCTTCCCTAGTAGGTCGTCATGCGTTTTCTTCGCATGCGGAGTCCGCTGATTTCGTGCTTCGTCATTCTAGTTCTTAGGAAAACTCTTAGTGTAGGGTCCCACGGATGGCGCCACTTGTTGATACAAAAGTTGGGCGTTCCTTGATTCCGTACCAATCAGATCTTAATGCTTGAGACCTGCGCACTAAGAAAACAAAAAGACACCGTTAGGCTTATCGTGGGATTGTCTCCCACGATTATCCTCCGGCGTGAGAGTAAGTAATCGGTTTTAGGGTTTGTAGAAGAGTTAGGGTTTTGTGAGATCGTACCTTTGTGAGGGCTGGGGTGCCCTCTATATATGGACACGAAATCCTTATTGGTTTCGTGTTCCCCAATCTTCGGTCTATCCCGCGTAGGGCGGTTAATTGATATATATCCCATAAATAGAAGATATACTATCAAAGCCATAAATAACGTAGGGTTTGGGCCATCGTAAGCCCAAACTGTTAACGCAATAGCCCATGTCGTGATGGGCTGGAGTCTATTCGTGATGGACTTAATTATGGGTCGGGTTCGTGACCCGAATACGGACTATACGTCATCAATATGTAACAACTGTTTATGAATACCCTAAGTGTTTGCTTTATCGTGTAGCGTCTTTTCAAGAGAACCTAAAAAATTATTCTAACTAATATTCCTAAGTAAACACTTATATGTCTTCTTACACCCTACCGATATCAAACCAATAGTACCAATCTCATGGTGTTTTCACACCACAAATAACCTAATACTAATTTTTCAAGAACGAAAAAAGCTTAGCAAATCAAATCTTATTCTGTTCCACGTGTAAGTTCCCTTAGGTTTATACCGAACTTTGAAACTAATTTAACTCCAAATAAATATCTGAAATAAAAAGAGGAGCACGTGACCTTTTGGCGCATTGCTATAGCAGAATCAGGAGCATCGTTGCGGATGTCACTTTCAAGACCTTTTGTAACTATCTCCCGAATATCATTCAATGATTGTATAGTATTGATTAATATATCTATCTTATTGCCTCTTACATCAGGTGTACCTTGGAAATTATCCAAAGCCTACAAATCAAATAATAACAACCATTAACAAATTAGCATGCTTAGAAAATTATCCAAAGACCAAATCGTTGTCACAATAAGACCATGGGTTTTAGTCATGAGTTCAGTTTTTTGCAATACACAAATGAAAGGTTACCTTCTTGCATTCTAAGAATGATGAAAGCCTTACTTTGCTCTTTTCATCAAAGGAGTCTTTAAGTGAGTCAAGTTGTTCCATAAGGCTGCAAAAGCAAATTTCCATTTTAAAAGGAAGTATAATTGGGTCAAATCAATAATCGTTGTGTGTCAGCTTAATCGTGTAGCGTTTTTTCAAGAAAACCTAAAAAATCATTCTAACTGATACTCCTAAAACAGGCTTCTATTAGTTTCCATGAGACTTTCAAAAAGTTAGTAGCTGAATGAATCAAATGGCCCTTAAACACATAGCTAGCAAGATCTCATGCAAAATCAATGCAACAAATTTTAGCAATGTTTATTAGCAGGAAGCAAGGTAACTACAAATTTGAACTTTTCCAAAGAAAAGGAAAAGTAGAACTATATTTAAGCCATGTCGAAAAGATAATCATAGCAATTAGCTTTCAAAGTTACCATCTGTAGGACATTATCAACTACTATACAGAAAAAGAAAAAAAAGGGATTCTACTCCCTATGTCCAAATAAAAACATATCTTCCCAACTTGGTAACGATCCACTCCAAATCATATTGTTACCTTTAGCAATCAATGCAAATATTCAAGATATCAAAAAAAAAAAAAAAAAAAAAAAAAAAAAAAAAAAAAAAAAAACAAAAAAAAAAAAGGATTCTACTCCATGTGTCCAAATCCTTTAGCAATCAGTGCAAATATTCAAGACATCAATTTTGATCTACAAAATTAATTTTGTTGTGTGTGCAGAGCAAGGATTTGCAGGCCAAAGGATGAGAATCTTTACTAGCAAACACTGTTTTTTTAAGTGACTGCACTCTGGACTAAAGTAAAGATGAGAATCTTTGCTAGCAAACACTGTTTTTTTCTCCTCATCCCTGCACATTGACTGCTTTGTGTATTGAAACATCAAACAACCATTCACATATCCACTATATAAAGACATAAGCACTAAGCAACCATTCAAACATTTGTAACAAAAACTACAATTGCAAAAATGAGTTCCAACAAGAAACCAAGTATTCAACGTTGTCTTTTTCATGTCATTTCTCATATCTGTAAAATACCGTTCAATTTTTTTAATTTTTTTAGTACAGAAATCATAACAATTTCCAGCAGTGAAAGTTCAGATGTATCATATCCAATGCCATGGTCTGACTACTTTCCAAAGGTTGAAGATTCAACCTCTGATTCTAGCTATGATGAAATGCAGTTTTATCAACCAAAAAAGGGTTCAAGCTCAAACAAGGTTGAAGCTAGCAAGAGTCTAACCTCAAAACAGACTACAAAGCTTGATTTTGATGATAGGATTAAAGTTCTAGGGCTGCCAAATAAGAAATGTTGTGATGCAATTGGTATTAAGCCATTTGCTGTCAAAAATCCAAAAGATGCAAGAGATGGTTCAAAAGGGAAGGGGAAAAAAGTATGATTTAGTTGTATGTTTAGGACTTTTCCTCATGGATGTTCGTGGTTTATGTATGGCTTAAATGCCCTAGAATAAATCTATTGTAACCCCTATGCTTATGGTTTAAGTATGAATGCAATCCTTCCTGTTTATGGTTTAAGTAACAATGCAACTTAAATGCAGTCATGATAGAAAAAAGAAGTAAACTGTCAAGATAATAACAGAAATATAAGAAACTAAATCATGCATATTTCATTCAATAAGCCATTAAGCAGTTGACGTAAGCATAAACCAACACCTTCAAATTGCTTAATAGCTTTTCCAAGATACAATAAGCCATTAAGAACTTGAGATTATCTACCAAAGACTTAATTAACACCCAAAAATTTGTGATTTAAATAGTGGGCTTATATAAGAAATCATAAGCTAATTATAGCATAATTTTGGACATATTCTGGGTGTACTAAAAGAGTTGCAAGACCTACCAATCATGAAAACAAAACCGACTTGAAACCAATCAGATAATCAGAATACCTATTAGAACTAAAAAACGTTAATTTTTATTCCTTATACGGCTGACTGTTTTTTCAGTTTGACAAAAGTATTTTGGGGAAAGATGCATACAACCTCCTAGATATGATAATTTATAGCAAATTACTCCCTATCATCTCAGCCCACAACAAATCCAACTCTCATATATAACAAAAACACAGGATCTCAGAAATCGGATGTAATTTGCCCATCGGTTAGATCAAACCGATGTGCAGTTTCACAAACATACACACACAAATTACACAGTTACACCAAAATACACAAACACCCCAAAATGACGACCTCTAACAGTCTTATACCATCTCCATTTCTAACAACAACAGACTCAAACTAAAACCGACTGCAAATAACCAACTTCAACAAATCCATAGCTATCCTAATCCCTGTTTTTTCAGATTGACAAACGTATTTTGGGAAAAGATGCATACAACCTCCTAGATATGATAATTTATAACAAATTATTAGTGAAGCTATGAGTAGTATTACCTCAAAATGTACGAAGAAAAAGGATATAAGATCTCCTCTGTCAGTACACACACAAGTCCACAACCCCCCAACCGCCCCTACCACAAATCCACAATCCCAGCCCTGTAATGAAGAAATTTACACGCCTCACCTCCTTCTCGGTCCACTTTTCTGTTATTTTATCCATGTGTGTGCAGGAATGGCCACATGAATCATACCCACCATGGGCACACGGTCCAGGCTATGTGATCTATAGAGATATAGCAAATTTTATTGTCCGAGGATACCAAGAAAGAAACCTCAAGGTGATATTTCTTCAGTTTCACTCACTTTCAATGATTATAATAAATTTTGGTGTTTAAAGTTTGAATAAGCATATAATTATCAGATATTTTGAAGTTTTTATACCTAAAATAAGCAGATTCCAACATGTGAACTGGCTTATCTGCTATAAAAATAAGCATTGCAGTGAGCAATCCTAATGCAACTTATTGATGGAACAAAAATGTAAACAGAGCAAAAATATACAAATTTCAATCACCAACTAATGAATATATTCATCTTATTCAGAACCACAAGCGCATATATATGTACAGCCAATTCATTACCTTACTTCATAAATGTTTTACAAAAAAAATACTGAAACATTTCTATTGGTGTTTTGTGCAGGTGTGTATGTGGCGGCAAGGAAAGCTCAAAATTCACAAATATGAAAACCGCCTCCTTTTTGACATTTGCAGTTCGGGTGCAAGAATGTACTGTTAAACATGAGCTTCAACTGGAATACCATCAGGTATGAGAGAAGATTGGGCCTCTTTCATCTAAATACAATTTTTTCCTACTCTAGACATAGAATGCCCTCAATCATTAGTGATGAATGTACTTCAAATAAAATGGATTTTTATTCAAGCAATGAACTATCATGTTGTAAGCTAAAATATGCAATTATCCACTGTTTGGGATTGTTCACTAACTTATTGTGTTTCGCAAATAGCTGATAAGAAACTTTGTATGTTTGGAATTTCTTATTTACTCTACTTATCTGTTATATGTGATTGCGTGGTTTTGTAACCTTACAACAGGTTTTACCTCTCGAGGGATCTCAAGAGGCTTACAACCCCACCAGGCAGTGTACCTGACCGATGTAGTATAGTGTAGTGGTAAGTACGGGGGATTGATCGTTCTCCACAGGGAATAGTGTTCGTTAGGTATGAAAGGCTACTCTAATTAGGTCTAAGGGTTGAGGAAGATTCTTTTTGTATTTTTATATTTTTTTATGAAAGCAAGTAAAATCTCGGTTTTTAAAGAGTGGGCGGAATTAGTTGCTAGTCAACTAACCCAAATTACTACGAATGCAATAAAATTAAATAACTGAAAATAAAATGTGGTGAGAAACTTATGTGTAGAGAAATGTGTTTACTTAGATTTCCTTACTCCCTAACTATCTTTTACCGGTTAATTAGTGTGTATTAGTTGCGTGGATGACGGGTGTATTCCTTAATACCATTCATGGGGTGGCGTACTTACTTCCCCAACTCTACAAGCTCCTACTTCACTCCTATGTCGAGCCGGCTAGGAAGCTCCTAACATGGGATCACTAGAATTCGCTTGTGCATTAAATACAACCATAAAAACCTTTAGTACGCATTTGGTTCATGTTTCTTAAGACGTTCAAGCAAGTTACCGAATAGGAAGTTAGCCAGTTTTCTTAAGCCTAACATAGATAAACAATCATCCAATACAACTAACAACACACTAACAACCAATAATCAATAGCTAGATTTCATTAGATCTAAGCAAACACAAGATAAATTTAGCCTAACATGTTAAACAAAAGACAAGAATAAGATAGAATCAAACAACACATAGACATATTGAATGATTAATTGATAACTTATCTTTCAATGAAACATGGAAGATCTCAAGGCAAAAAGCCCTGAAAAGGTAGCTAAAATCGTCTTAGGGTTTTCTCCCAAAATTCCACACACTAAGCTCTCCCTTATGACAAAAAATTAGAAAACTATATATAGATTTTTGGATCTGACGGCGTCACCTTATGGAGTGTGACGCCGTCACCCTCGCCGCTTTTAGGGTTCCCGGATGACCTTCTTGACGCCGTCCCTCTTTAGCTCTTCAAAAATCCATTCTGGCTTATCAAGGCTTGACGCCGTCTAACCATGAACGTGACGCCGTCCCCTTATGATTTAAGCCGTGACGCCCTCGATCAAGTTAAAGCGTGACGCCGTCAGAATTCACATGCTATTTTCACTGGCCCGTCATGAGTAAATTTCACGTCCAACTTTTCTTGCCAAGGCATGACGCCGTCCAGTATAAATTGTGACGCCGTCAAGAGTAACTTTTAGCCGATTTTTGAGACTTTGCCGTTTTCTTCACTTTAATGCTCCAAAAACGTCCAAAATGCCTCCTTTTCCAGATTTCTCCTCAAAAGTACCTAAAATGACAAAAGGAACGATTTAGGGCGATATTTGATCAAATAAATACGATTTAGGGCTTAAATGACCCCTTAAAAGCGGTACACTTTTCGCTTCATCAAATACCCTTACACTTGAGATTTGCTTGTCCTCAAGCAAATGCGCTTTTATTCTAATCAAAATACAAGTTAGGGGTCATTTAATGCAAACATAAAAGTAATTACAACAAATAATCGTTCCACTTCAATCATAATAAGCACGGAGATTACATACTAGCACCTCACAAGTAGTGTTTAGATACTCACATCTCTCAAGTGTCATCAAAATAAATCTCATAAATGAAAACGGATAATATCTCTCACTACCTGTCATAGCAAATAGATTACCATAGGCTTGGGAAAGGATCGAAAACCTCCTCCACTAGGCGTAAGCACCTAAGATAAACTATCAAAGAGGGCTTTTAAATGGGTTATAACGTTAGGTGTAGGGAAAAGGAAAACACGGTTTTGTTGGATAAAGGATATTTTACTGGTGGCGAGTTAAAAATCTTGATCAATTACATGTACTATACAATGTTGCTAAGCCAAGACTAGACTCGATCTTAAGCTAATGATAAAATAACAAAAACATAAAATAAACATAAAATGAAACGGGATGGTAGTCCGTATGTTTTTTCTATTTTTCATTTTCTCATTTTTTTTGTGTTTTTCTTGATTTTTTTTTTTTTTTTTTTTTTTTTTTTTTTTTTTTTTCATACACTTTTGCCCTACCATCCAAAATAATACATCATAGGGGCGTTGCATTCCCCTTACACTTGAATTTTTACATAACTTTACAAATACTAATCTAATGACTCGAATTAAGATAATTGAAAAACTTGGAGTACTTTTAAAACATTTAGCACATATGGGGGTAATAAATGATGTTCTTCCCCATTACTCCATTACACTAGTACTTTACCCATGAGTCCCAATCGTCCCAAAACAATATGTACAAGGATATGACTCGACTTAGCAACCATGTAATCAATTAGATAATTAACTTGGGTTTAAACAAATGTTGTAACAATAATGCACTAAAAATGAGTGCATACAAGGTAGGCTAAGGCGATTTGGGTGTACATTTTAGTGGGGTGTAACAAATTCTTCCTTTAAGTAAAATGCTTAAAGGTCGAAACGAAAAGATAGGCTCTGAGGGGTGTACTAGGGGTATCGTGTACTAAAAATGAGTACAACGCAAAGGGTGTGGGAGAATTACTTGACCAATGTAGCCAATGTAATTATAACAAAAACACAGGTGTAAAACAATGGGTTAATCCTAATGCCTCTTATCATGTAATAAATCTAACTACACGAATGTAGTCTCACTTGTGGCCTTGGAATGGTCCTAACGCAAGTTCTAGAATCTAAGTGCTACCGGTACACACATCATAGCATAAATGCTTTTCCTACCAATTCTAGGGGCAAACCTCACATATTTGGGGTGGAAAATTTTTTAGTGGTACAGTTTTTTGTGCTAGTCATATAACTCCTATCCGTGAGACGCTCATTAAGATCAAAGTTTCACTCCTAAATGTTGTAAAAAATTTTAAATTTGGCGCTAAAATTACCCTAACAGGTATTTCTCTCAGTTTTATTACACATCTACTATTAAACAAACAAAAATCAAGCGCAATTGTATTTTCTAAAATCGTACTTTTACCCCCCCCTTACACTTAAGATGAACATTGTCCCCAATGTTCAAATAACAAGATGTAAAAGAAAAAAGTAAAAGGATGAAATCAAATACTCCCCTGATTCGCTCGGTGGATAGTGAAATTACACGGTTAAATCTTCCTCCAAAGAGAATGTTGAAGCTCCATGACTAATGCATCGCCATAAGCTTGATTCAAAACATTTCCTTGTCCAAAATAACCTGTTAAACCTGAGAAAACAAACACGAAAACCTGCATAACATCGGCGGGATAAAATCTATATATAAGGATATAATGCTTGTGGAATGATAATTTTGCAGATTCCTGGAGATTATAAGTTGGAGATTTAATAAAAACTTTTTATGAAAACAAAACTTTCAAAAATTTCTGGAAATTAAATCTGACGCCGTCAGAAATGACCTGACAAAAATTTTCATTTTAAGTTTCCGGAAAATTTCTGGAAAAACCTTTACCTTACTTCCTGGAAATCCTGCAAAACATCATTATGACTCGATACAAGCATTTGACTCAAACAAATACGAATATGTATGCTAATTTATTATTATTACGATTCATGTTCATTTGTGTTCTAATAAACCGATTTAGATTTCCCTTACACTTATCTTTTGCAAAATACCTTTATATGTAGTTAAGACGAAGTTAAAAACAAAATAAAGCATTTTCACAAATTAGTTTTTAACATGAATCAATAATAATAAAAATTAAACACACATACGGAAACAAATAAAATCAAACAAACAAATAAATAAACACACAAAGCAAATAAAACAAATAAAGCTTGGGTTGCCTCCCAAGAAGCGCTTTTCTTTATTAACGAGTCTTGTAGCTAGACTCAAAGTCACGTATATTACGTGACTCCATCATCGGTCACGGTTCCTAGGCCATTCTCCTTCGATCCTTTATCAGAATCACTTTCATAGTAAAGGTATTTCGGGTCCACGTGATCAAAAGGATTGTTTCGGTATTTAGAACTAAGTTCCTTATCGTGCTTAAAGAATCCGCTTGACAGGTCAAAAGTGTCCTTACATCCCCTTCTCACATCATCATCACATAACACGAGTTGGGAACTTAACCCATCGAGCCCTTTATAATCATTCTCCATGAATTCTCTCATCTTGTAAGGCGTTTGGTATGAGATTTCCCTAATCCCATCGGTGAAAGTCATGATCCCATTGAGCTCGTCCACAACCAAGCTTGTGGCCTGGCAAAAAGGTGCCCCAAAAACAACTTGTGATAACCTGGGATCGATGTACTCTTCGATATTATCGACGATTGCGAAGCTCATAGTGAATGTCATGTTTCCTACAAACACCTGTATATCATCATCTATGCCGATGTCGTCCTTCCCTTTATGAATCATCCCCCATCTGCAAATGTTGTTATAATGAAACAAGGACATCACATTTTTGGGTAAACATGTGTCAATGTAAACATTATAAAAATGCTTGTGACCAATCATGCAAGGTATTTTGAGATTACTTGGATCATGTCGCTTAATTCGGCCAGGTCTTCTACCGTGTAACCCCCATGTGTTGCCACTTGCTGATGGTTGATACTCATACACTTCTTCACAGCCATCCCGAAAAATCACTTTCCTGACACCATCGGTAAATAAGGCACTCCTATCATCCTCATCGAGTATCACTCCCGTTGCTTTTATGAATGGTTTGCCTAGAACAAGGCCAGTTAAGGATGGGCTGATGATAGAGTTCATGTTATTAATTACAGTTAACTCGATATGAAAGAGGAACTTTTCTATCACAATTGGTACCCTCCTTATTACCCCGATGATATTAGACCCTTCATATTTGACTTGTTCAGTGAAGGCTTCATTATATAGAGAAAGGGATATTGCGCTTATAGAAGAGTTGGGGTTTATGTAGGCATCTTTTATAAACTTTTTCCTAGTGGTGCAAGAAATCTTAAAGACCCTAGGAGCGCCATCCTCTATTCTCTCTCCGAATCCCATAGGCGACCTTGCTGTGCCCCTCTCAAGTTCCTCTACCAGGGGGCGGTCTAGCAGTCCTGCGAGCCCATGAGGTATTTCGGATTCCTCTTCCGAGCCCTCCTCATCACTCACCTCTATTGTACTCGAGTTCTTTGGTGAGTCTAGATAGTCGTCGGGCGCCTCAGGTTTCTTTTCGGGAGCTTCACCTTCCATTTCATTGTCCACATTCTTGGCTGTTTGTTGGTCCAAATTTGGTTTGGGAACAGGTATTGTTGTAATGGTGTTCACGAAGTGGAGAGGTTTCGAAGGGGTATGAGTATCTCCTGTTTTTTTTTTCGTTTTGTGATATGTATTTGAAGAGTTTACTAGGGTGCTTGATTTTTACAGGAGGGGGTGTTTGGTGGGTTACCGTAACAGATTTGATCTCATTAACTCGTGCCAACTCACAAGTTGACCTGCCAGCAAGGCGATCATTGATAACCTTTAACAGGTTATCAACCTTGTTGTTCATATCAACTTGCTGTTGTCTGAATTGATTCTCAAGTTTGGAAAGCTGTGTTTCTTGAGAGAGAATGAATTTTTGCAGTGATTCCTCGCGATTTTGTTGTTTATGCGTGTGTCGCTGAGGATAATGTTCAGACCAGGTGAGCGGGGTAGAGTCATTGAATGATACGCTACGAGTTTGGTTCCAACTAAAATTTGGCTTATTCTTCCATGCCTCATACCCATCTTCGGAATTTTTGGACCCATAATTAGTGGCGAGCCACTTATCTCCCGCCTTATCGATTCGCGAGGATGCGAATTCTTTGAAAGCCTGTTTGGGAAGTTCCATGCAATCATGAGTGTCGTGGGGACCACTACATAATTTACACGAAGAAGTGATTTTGTTCACTTGGCTTGAAGGTTTAGGAGCCTCGTAAGATTTCATGAGAGACTTGACTTGGTCTTCAAGTTCTATGATCCTACGGTCGGAAGTGCTTGAATTGTTCGAAGGCAAAGATATTGCCTTGACCGTTTTATTCAAACCACGGGGATCACTCCAACTTTCGTTGTCATAAAGAGCAAGATCCTCTAGGAGAGCCCATGATTGTTCCGCACTTAGATCACGTAGCTTGCCACCGGCCGATTGGTCAATGGTTTGCCTCGTGGAGAGATTGATATGGTCATAGAAGATTTGGATTTGTAGCCAAGGATCCATGCCATGGTGAGGGACCTTTCGGAGTAAGTCCTTGAATCGAGTCCATGCCTCATAGAGAGTTTCGCCTTGACGCTGTTGGAACATCAAGATATCATTCCTTAGCTTGGTGGTTCTTCCCGGTGGGAAAAACTGAGCAAGGAAACGAGTGGTGAGATCATCCCAAGAGGTGATGGATCCTGCGGGTTGACGTTCTAGCCACTGACTAGCTTGGTCCCGCAAAGAGAATTGGAAGAGACGCAATCGGGTCGTCTCTCGAGTGGCAACATCAAGGTCTATAGAATCAACGATTTTAAGAAAGTCCTTGAGATGTTGATTAGGATCTTCAGAACGAAGTCCATGGAATGCGCATCCGCTTTGCACCAACCGGATGGTGTCGGATCGCAAGGGTGTGATATTGGCTCCTTGAGTGAGCTCAATGGTGTTTCGATAGCCATGGTGGCTAGGACGGGAATACTCTCCTAAAGTACGGGCTCTAGGAGGTGGTGGTGGTTGTTGTGGTGGTGGGTTGTGGGGTTAAGGATATTACCATCTTCCATGATGTCGGATGGTATGGTTACGAACAAAGACACGAAGAAAATAGATAGACTAAAGAAAACCTAGAAAAATAAAATAAAAATCTCACTAGAAAGGAATCTAGTGAGTAGACCTAATAGAAATAAAAATTCAACCTAAACAATAACTATTCCCCGGCAGCGGCGCCAAAAACTTGATTGCGTGGTTTTGTAACCTTACAACAGGTTTTACCTCTCGAGGGATCTCAAGAGGCTTACAACCCCACCAGGCAGTGTACCTGACCGATGTAGTATAGTGTAGTGGTAAGTACGGGGGATTGATCGTTCTCCACAGGGAATAGTGTTCGTTAGGTATGAAAGGCTACTCTAATTAGGTCTAAGGGTTGAGGAAGATTCTTTTTGTATTTTTATATTTTTTTATGAAAGCAAGTAAAATCTCGGTTTTTAAAGAGTGGGCGGAATTAGTTGCTAGTCAACTAACCCAAATTACTACGAATACAATAAAATTAAATAACTGAAAATAAAATGTGGTGAGAAACTTATGTGTAGAGAAATGTGTTTACTTAGATTTCCTTACTCCCTAACTATCTTTTACCGGTTAATTAGTGTGTATTAGTTGCGTGGATGACGGGTGTATTCCTTAATACCATTCGTGGGGTGGCGTACTTACTTCCCCAACTCTACAAGCTCCTACTTCACTCCTATGTCGAGCCGGCTAGGAAGCTCCTAACATGGGATCACTAGAATTCGCTTGTGCATTAAATACAACCATAAAAACCTTTAGTACGCATTTGGTTCATGTTTCTTAAGACGTTCAAGCAAGTTACCGAATAGGAAGTTAGCCAGTTTTCTTAAGCCTAACATAGATAAACAATCATCCAATACAACTAACAACACACTAACAACCAATAATCAATAGCTAGATTTCATTAGATCTAAGCAAACACAAGATAAATTTAGCCTAACATGTTAAACAAAAGACAAGAATAAGATAGAATCAAACAACACATAGACATATTGAATGATTAATTGATAACTTATCTTTCAATGAAACATGGAAGATCTCAAGGCAAAAAGCCCTGAAAAGGTAGCTAAAATCGTCTTAGGGTTTTCTCTCCAAAATTCCACACACTAAGCTCTCCCTTATGACAAAAAATTAGAAAACTATATATAGATTTTTGGATCTGACGGCGTCACCTTATGGAGTGTGACGCCGTCACCTCGCCGCTTTTAGGGTTCCCGGATGACCTTCTTGACGCCGTCTCTCTTTAGCTCTTCAAAAATCCATTCTGGCTTATCAAGGCTTGACGCCGTCTAACCATGAACGTGACGCCGTCCCCTTATGATTTAAGCCGTGACGCCCTCGATCAAGTTAAAGCGTGACGCCGTCAGAATTCACATGCTATTTTCACTGGCCCGTCATGAGTAAATTTCAAGTCCAACTTTTCTTGCCAAGGCATGACGCCGTCCAGTATAAATTGTGACGCCGTCAAGAGTAACTTTTAGCCGATTTTTGAGACTTTGCCGTTTTCTTCACTTTAATGCTCCAAAAACGTCCAAAATGCCTCCTTTTCCTGATTTCTCCTCAAAAGTACCTAAAATGACAAAAGGAACGATTTAGGGCGATATTTGATCAAATAAATACGATTTAGGGCTTAAATGACCCCTTAAAAGCGGTACACTTTTCGCTTCATCAATATGCCAGCGTTTGGAATCGCTTTTTGCAGTTGCTGATTTGAATTAGCATCTTTAATTCTAATGTTAACAGCCTATGTATACCTGTTTAATTCAACGGGTAGAGACAGTCAAAGGGTTATCAATTGAAATTCAACCCAAAATTACATGTTTATATAAGAATGGTTGTAACTGCAGGTTCTATGAAGGAGCATAGCTGGTGTTCACAGCCAAAGGCCATATCTTTTGGATTTGTTAGGCATATGGGGCATCACTGCAAGGTGAACGTTAGGTATTAGCATTACTCATTTTCCATAAAAAGTACAGTGAAATTCAAAGTTTAAAAAGGGTGTTTGGGATTAACTACCATCTCCGTTAAGGTAATAAGTATTTGGTTTGAGATTTTTTAAGGGGTGCTTGGGGCAGATTCCAAACTACAGTTTAAATGGGAGATTGGGTTGTTTTAAGGGGTGTTTTGATTTGCTCAATAACTGTAGTTTAATGGTTGTTTAAGTTATACACAAGTCTGCAAAAATGCAGTTAATAGTGTTAGACATCCCTCGACATTCACATGGCTCATACTTATTTCTGAGCTCAAAATATCCCCTCTTATGGAAAAACCCAATTTTACCCATTTATATATAAAAGATGATATGATTGACTTGAACTTAAAGCTTTACATGTATCCCCTTCCCATCTTGCAAAAAATCAAAGCTTCACCCCTTCACGTCTCAGGATAAAGTGAAGTTGCTAATTGTTGGATTAACATATAAGAGAAATGTAGTTTCTTAACTCTCGGGAACCCCTGCCACATAATATTATTTCAATCCTAACATTCCTGAAACCGAGTAGATAATAACAATGTAAATACGACTATAGAATTATAAATCAATGTGAGAAAAAAGTTCATCGGTATCTAACTCCGCGTTTGATTTTCTCAGCTATAACCAACTGACAGGTCCACAACTAACGCTAGAGGTAAGGACAGAAAGGCACACAACTTGGGAAGAAGAGTGGATCCAAATCCGTGTATCGTTAAAAACACTATTGGAAATAAACTCCGACACAAACCAGGTATATCCTAGATCTGCAATAATACAATTCCACATATTTATTTGCTACATAGTCGTTTGTCCACTTAACAGCAAGTTAGATTCACTTCAGAGGCAGTTATACTAAAAATCAATGAAAAGAAGATATGGTATTATAACAGATGTCGAACATGTGAAAAAAAAACTGGTAGAGGGGCGCCCACAATGGCAGTGCCAAGAATATATCGATCAACCGTCCCCAAAGCGTTAAGGAAAGAATTTTTCAAAGATACCAATGAAGAGGGAGAAGAATCGAGCTCAAAAAAACAGAAACACGAATAGTAGGAAACAAATGTAACCTGATGGCGTTTGCAGGCATCATCAAACTATCTTTGTAGTGCGTATCTTAATCTATGTATGTAATCCTGTCCCCATTTTAGTTGCTACTGTCATGCTGCTTAGGGCGATTATGATGCCACTTTTTGGTTAGAATTGTTGGTGCTTCCAAAAGTTGAAAAAATCAACTTTATTTGCTTTGCTTCCAACCCGACTCCCGTTCACTTTTCTTAGTTTCTGAATAATTAGTTGAATATATACCATCATTACAAAACAAATATTGTAATGTATATTCTATGCATCCAATTTTAATAATATATAACTATTTGTAGCTATGTCTACATTGACAGCGATTTTGGCATTTCGCGTACACATTGGTTCACGAAAGCAAAATATGATGCTTCTGCTATGTTTTTGTGGTAGGTGGTTCACGTTGTTGGCAATGATGGGACGTGACTTGATATTCTTGATAGGGATGGAGAAAAAACCCGAACCTGACGGGGAAACCCAAAACGCGAACTAATTGGGGCGGGGCGGGGCATGCTAATCGAGTTACGGGGCGGGTTTGGGGATTAAACGGGGATTTTAATAGGGTTTGGGGCGGGGAGCGGGGAATCCTCGCCCCGCCCCGCCCGATTAATATATACACATATATAAATATATCTATACCTATATAGTATTTTATTAGTATTTACGTAATAAAAAAATATTACCCTAATATTGTTTTTTTTTATATATATGTAAGAATGCAAAATTGTGATTATACAAACTGGTTTAGTATCATATTTTTAAGTTTTAATTTTTGATGGTATAATTTATCATTATTTATGTATAATGCTATCGTTGAAAACTTAATAAGGCTTGTATGTAATTGATTATTAATAGGTTCGTTATTGCTAACAGTCTAAAAATAACAAGAAATGTGAAATGGTGCGGCTTTATTCAAGAATTGCACCTAAAGAGGACATCCTGATAAGATCCCCAATTAATAAGGGGCGGGTTTGGGGGACCATCACGCCCCAATGGGGCGCCCCGATTAGATCTCCGATGAGGATCGGGGCGGGTTTAGGGAGAACTTTGGTAATCGGGTTTGGGGATGGGGATGGCCGCCCTGCCCCAAACCCGCCCCGTTGCCATCCCTTATTCCGAAGGCCCTTTTGGAGAATCTAATCGCAGGTATGCAGTGCATATTAATATAATCTCAACGATTATTTGCACAAATTTACTGTGTTTTTGTTTTGTTATTCTTAGTTCAGTGGTCCACATCAAATTGACGGGGTCTGAGACCAACATTGTTGGGTTATTGTGTTAATAATGTTCTAACAAGGCTGTAATAAACCCACCTTATCTTTGTAGGGACCGTCGGTCTAAGGGTAACTCATAATCTTTATCTTCAATCAAATAATATTATTCATCTATCCGATCTGCAACTGAACTTCTATCAAATTTATAGGATCCTCTTCGTGCTGAAGTGAAGTCCCCTATTGATGAGTGTTGTAAACCTGGGGGGTAGAGATAGATTGATACAAATGCTAGCCCTAGCAGTCGACCGCATTGTGGTTAGTTGCAAATACTTTGATATGCTTTCGTTATATCTCATATACAATCAATATTTTCATGGCACTATCATTTATGCTCAAATAGTTATATCTTCTGATTTTTTACAGTTACAATGCCCCAAAGAGCACCTCCTCCTTCTTTTGTACAAAACAGAGGCTGCTCTGCCCGTCCCAGTAATGTAAATACTTCAGTATTGTATTTTTAAAGTTTCATTTGTGTGTTTTATTGAATGACACTTATCTGTGGTGCATTCAGTATGTAAAGAGTTGATGGATGCTTAATGTTACCCACCTGTTTCGGTAAAGAGTCCCGGTAATGTAAATACTTCATTATTGTATTTTTAAAGTGTCATTTGTGTGTTTTATTGAATGACGCTTATCTGTGGTGCATTCATTATGTAAAAATTTTGAGGGCCCTGTGCTCGATCACAATAGTTGATGGATGCTTAATGTTACCTATCTATTTCGAGTTTCAAATATGTAAAGAGCTACTGTCAAAGAGACACCTTCAATTAGATCTTCTGAAACAATGTCGAATATTCACACAACTTCTTATATATTTACTTTTTTTCTATTGCTATTTTTGTTGATTCTGATGTTATAGATGATAACTTACAGTTGACAAGATGGAAGGGTTAGACGGGTTGGGTAACGGGTCAAAATTGGTTTGGTTTTCATTCGCAAGCACTTAAATAGTTCATCTTATATATAATAAATAGAAAGGGTAATGCTATACTTTTGTATAAACCGTATATAATCTGCTGCCTTGCATTTGATCTTTACTTTCCTCCCCTCTTTGTTTTTTGTAGTGCTCACGATGGCTGAATATTTGGAGCTTCCGATTGAGATTGCGACCGAAGCTGGCAAGGGTGGGCCTCTGCCGGGAGGGAGTGAAAGGGTGGATAGGACAACGGCCCCGTTGGTACCAGGGAGTTCCGTTCCTGAAAAGACTTCGCTTCAAAAGGCCGTTGAAAGGCCGGACTCTAGTGTGTTGGCCGCTAGGCAGGAGAAAGAGAGAAAAAAGAGAATGATGGAACAAGCTGGGTCGAAGAGGAGTGCTGAGGGATCTTCTGCTGCGGATAAGAGGAGGAAAAAGCCAAGGAAGCAGTCTGGGAGCAATGTAGGTGAGGATGCTTCGACTGGGAACGTTTTAAAGGTGACTCCTCAGGAAATGTTTGTGCAGGGTGTGATTCATGTTGAAGAAGGGGTGGGTGATGGAGAAGGTGGTATGAATCAGGAGGAGGAGAATGATGAGACCGGTCATAGTCAGCAGCCTCCAGACGAAAGGCAACCTACCGAGGAGAGTCAGCCGCAGAATCAGAGGACTCCGGTTCATGGTAAGAAATGCTTGTCTGTTGGATCTCTCGTTCCTACTTTTTCTTTCCCTCTTTTATTATTTATTTATTTATTTTTTACATCTTATTTGTATAGATCTGTCCGTGCATCCTGAAAATTCCCCTCCCGGATCCGAAGGACCCCACTCAATCGCGAGAGGTATACGAGTCCTTCTTTATGGTTCCTTTGACTGTTCTTTCGTGACTCTAAGTTGTGGTTGATTTACTGCAGATGAGGGTTCTTCCGGAAGAGAGGTGTTTGTCCCGGCGTGGTCTTTGACCAAAGATGTCCGGTTGAATTCTTATAGAGCATGCCAAGAGATGTTGTCGCATCTTGCGACTCTCGCTGAGCAGGCTGCGTTGGAGGAGATGACCACCAGCCGGCTAATTCGTTGTTCGTATGTGCAGTCCGCTAATGGGATTGTGACACAGGCGGAAGTGTTGCGCCGGTTTACCCGGATGATCACGCAGAATAGGGAGTTGGAGCATGGTCAACAGGTTGCTGAACAAGGGAGGATAGCTATGGTTGGGAAGTATGATCGTGTGGTGGGAGAGCTTGAAGATTTGAAGAAGCAAATGGCGGCTGAGCGGGAAGCCACCTTGGTGCGGGAGGAAGGGTTTTCTGATCAGCTGGCCGATATGCAGAAGGACAGGGATGACTGGAGGATAACAGCCGAAAATCAAGTTGATAGGATTAGGGAGTTGGAGAGGGAGTTGAAGGAGTCGAACCAGGCTGTTAAGCAGTTGGAGGAGCAGAAAGCAGAGTTGGCGGAAGAAGTCAGTGTATCGGAATCCATTCGCCATAATACTGTGAAAGAGTTGATTCCTGCGGCTTGTCGAAGGCTATTTAAGAGCCATGAGTACAAGAAGAGTATGGGAAAGGTTTATGGTTTGTCTTACTCCGCTGGGTTTCTGGATGGCCTTCGGTATGAGCGAAAGGAAGAGGATGTCGAAAAGTTTTTGCCCAGGTTTCAGAAACTGAATATGGAAGCTCCGAATATCTGGAAGGCAGAGTACAACAAATTGTTTGAGGCTCAATATCCCTACATTAAGAAGCTCGCGGACTCCGCTCGCCTTCCATTAGGTGACCTCATGAACCTTTTTCCTGATCTCCCTCCTTCCAAGCCGAGTGCCGTTGAAGCTTCTGCGACTCAGCAAACCGGAAACTCTTCCGGGGTGAAGGAGGTCGCCGATAGGGACCCTTGATTTCCATTTATGTTCCTTATCTTGGATGAATGTAATATGAACAATATTTTTAGTTCAAGCACTTGTACATTGTTATTTGTGGCCGATGTCATTTTTTTTGCATCCTCGGGTGGATGAATATAGTTATGCTTTTGTTGCCTCTTTTGCGGAAATGTAACTTTATTTGCTTGAGCCTTCGTTATGGATTGACCGGATGATGTAAAACCGGAGTGTTACATGTATTTTGTTTATTGTTTTACACAACCGCTTGACTTATTGGCCGGAGTGATTTCACGATCCGCTCACGAGAGAGGGAGTGTTTTCCACAATCAGTTGAATTTATTGGCCGGAGTGATTTCACGATCCGCTCACGAGGGAGGGAGTGTTTTCCACAATCCGTTGAATTTATTGGCCGGAGTGATTTCACGATCCGCTCACGAGGGAGGGAGTGTTTTCCACAATCCGTTGAATTTATTGACCGGAGTGATTTCACGATCCGCTCACGAGGGAGGGAGTGTTTTCCACAATCCGTTGAATTTATTGGCCGGAGTGATTTCACGATCCGCTCACGAGGGAGGGAGTGTTTTCCACAATCCGTTGAATTTATTGGCCGGAGTGATTTCACGATCCGCTCACGAGGGAGGGAGTGTTTTCCACAATCCGTTGAGTTTATTGGCAGGAGTGATTTCACGATCCGCTCACGAGGGAGGGAGTGTTTTCCACAATCCGTTGAATTTATTGGCCGGAGTGATTTCACGATCCGCTCACGAGGGAGGGAGTGTTTTCCACAATCCGTTGAGTTTGTTGGACGGAGTGATTTCACGATCCGCTCACGAGGGAGGGAGTGTTTTCCACAATCCGTTTGAATTTATTGCCACATCATTAGAGTACAACACAATTGTATATCGGAAAATTGTTCCTTTTATTTATTGGAACACTGTAGATGTAGATGTTAGCAAACTTCGGCGTACCGATTTTACAAGAAACAATTTCGTAGATTCATTGCATTCCACGTCCGAGGTACCTCTCGGTCTTCCATTGTGTGGAGCTTGTATGAGCCGTTGTCGTAGGCCTCGACGACCCGGTATGGGCCTTCCCAATTAGGTCCCAACTTTCCTTGGTTTTCGACTCGGCTGGCCTCATTTCTTCGGTACACGAAATCTCCTACTTTGAAAGATACCGGGCGGACCCTTTGGTTGTAATACTGTTCGACCTTGGTTTTATATTTGGCCTCCCGAATAGCTGCCATCTCTCGTGTTTCTTGTAACAAGTCAAGGTTCAGACGTTGTTGTTCTTCATTGTCTTCCGGGTTGTAAAGCATGGTGCGGTGTGTGGGCATTCCAATTTTGGCCGGAATAACCGCCTCGCTACCGTACGTCAGGCTGAAGGGGGTTTCCCCGTTACTTATTTTGAGTGAAGTCCGGAAGGCCCATAGGACGTTCGGTAACTCATCCACCCATCCGGCTCTTTCTCTCCCTAGGCGGGTTTTGATACCGTGCATGAGGCTTTTGTTGGCCCTTTCGACTAATCCGTTTGCTTGAGCATGGGCCACCGCTGTGTTAATCTGCTTAATTTTTAAATTCTCACACCAGCTTTTGAACAGGTCTTTGACGAAATTTGTTCCGTTTTCCGTGACTATAATGCCCGGGAGTCCGAACCTACAAACTATATTTTCCCACACAAATTTCTTTACGTCTTTGCCGGTGGTTTTGGCGAGGGGCTTCGCCTCAATCCACTTTGTGAAGTAATCGACAGCCACAATGACAAACTTTACTTTCCTGGAGCCTCCGGTAGGGGGCCTCGTACGTCCATTCCCCATTGGTAAAAGGGCCACGGTGCCATGATAGATGTCATAATAGTTTTAGGTAGCTTTGGGACCGGAGCGTGGATCTGACAGGAATCACATTTGTTGATTTCCTCCCTGGCGTCTCTGTGCATGGTTGGCCAGTAATAGCCTTGCCTCATTAGTTTGGCTACGACCGACCTTGGACCGGGGTGCATCCCACATGCCCCTTCGTGTACCTCTCGTATGACATAGTTTGCTTGGAGAGGGCCAACGCATCTTAGCATCAGACTGAGGTATGATTTTTTGAACAACACATCTCCTTCCATTGTATACTGAGGGATTTTCATTCGTAGTGCCCTTGCTTCGTTGGGGTCATCGGGCCACACCCCTTCCTTCAAACACCGGACGATTGGTGTCATCCAGTTATCCTCTTCTTCTTCTTCTTCTACAATTGCTCCGACCTGTTTCTCTTCGGTTGACGGCTTTTCCAACACTTCGACTAGAATTTCTTTGGTCAGATGATTAAAAGCTACCGAGGCTAGCTTGCTCAAAACGTCCGCCTTTTGATTTTGTATTCTCGGTATGTTACAGATTTTGAACTTTTTGAAACCACCGATGTATTCTTTCGCCTTTGCCAAGTATCGGATCATACTTTCCTTGGTCGCTACGAAGTCCCCATTAACCTGACTTGCTACCAACTTTGAGTCCACTCGGACCTCTAGGTCTTCCACCATCATCTTTTTGGCGAGCCGCAGCCCGGCGAGGAGCGCCTCTTATTCTGCTTCGTTGTTGGTACTTTTGAAGTTCAAACGGAGGGCGTAAGTGTGTTCGGTCTGACAGGGTCAATTCAACACGAGACCTGCTCCGGAACCCTTACTGCTCGACGCACCGTCTGTGTAGAGTATCCAGTTCTCCGGATTGGAGATGTCGTGGACTCCTTTTCCTTGTCTTTTCGGATACGACTCTTCCGTTCCGACGGGAATTTCCGATATGAAGTCTGCGAGGACTTGCCCCTTAACTGAGTTCCTTGGTACGTAGGTGATGTTGTAGGCTCCTAATTCTATGGAAAATTTTGTCAACCTTCCGGAGGCCTCTGGCTTACTTAGAATTTGCTTTATTGGTTGATACGTTATTACTCGGATGGGATGGGCCTCAAAATACCTTCTCAACCTTCTTGACATGTGTAATAGCGACAGCGCCAGTTTTTCGACCGGAGAGTAGTTCTTTTCAGCTTCTTGTAAGGTTCGGCTTACATAGTGAATAGGCGACTGCTTCCCGTCCCTCTCGATTAGCAGGACTGCACTGATTGCCTCTTTTGCCGCTGCCAGGTACACATATAAGATCTCTTTTGTTTTGGGTGTTGATAGGGATGGGAGATCTAGGATGAGCTTCTTGAGTGACTGGAATGCCTCTTCAGCCTTATCGGTCCACTTGTATTCGTCCTTGTTTTCTTTGGTGATGTTTTTCAGAGTTTCAAAGAACGGAAGGGACCTCTCGGCCGATTTTGCCAAAAACCTGTTTAGAGCGGCCAATTTGCCACTTAGGCTTTGAATTTCCTTCAAAGTCGACGGGGATTTCATTTGTGCGATGACTTTTGTTTTACTTGGGTTTACCCGAATACCCTCGGAGGTTACCATGTAGCCTAAAAATTTTCCTTCTTCGACGCCGAAGGAGCACTTCTTCGGATTTAATTTCATGTTAATTTTTCGCAGGTTATAAAAGGTTTCAGCAATATTTGCCAACATTTCCTTTTCTCCTTTGCTTTTGATCACCATATCGTCCACATAGGCTTCCAGATTCCTACCGATCTGACCCCGGAAAGCCGAATCAACGAGACGTTGGTAGGTGGCTCCGGCATTCTTTAAGCCGAATGGCATTTTGGTATAGCAGTATGTTCCTTGTTCCGTATAGAACGCTGTTTTTTCTTCATCTTCTTCGGCCATTTGGACTTGGTGGTAGCCCTTGTATGCGTCTAGAAAGCACTTGTACCTGAATCCCATTACCGACTCGATCTTCCAATCGATTTCCGGAAGCGGATAGTAATCCTTCGGACATGAGGTGTTGGGAATAAAATGATCAAAGTCAAAGAGCCTGCCAAGTCGATGAAGAGCCTGCTAGTTGATTTTGTTATGTAAGAAGATGTTCTACCAGTACCTTCTGGGTAGAAGGTACTGCTAGCTAATGAAGAGCCTGCCAAGCTTATGTCAAGTCGATTAGATATTTTGTAATAGATATTTAGTTGAATTATTAGTCTTTGTACATTGTTATACGTTATGTAGAAGTAGAATAGTCTTCTGTGGTGACAGAAGAATATATCAGAGTGTACATGGGTAGTTGTATTTAATTGTAGGCGCCAATATAGTCAAAGTATAGTATTATATTCATCTACTTGACAACATGTAATAAGATATCCTTATCTTATAAAAGGATATCTTAGTCACTTCTTCATGCATGCATCTTTTACAACAATAACCACGAACCAAACTATCTCTCAAGTAACTTAGTTACTTCGAATCACAAATCCTTTTGACAATCATAGATTCAAGATTACTTTGTAATCCCGGTGATACTTAGATCATCCGTATTATTTCATCAATAATATTGAATCGTTTTGTATTAACCTAAGTTGTGTTATTTGTTCATTGCATTCACTCATTTACTCAAACTTACCACCTTGTGTTCTTTTAAAGTGTGTTGTAGTAGATTCCGCATGCTAAACACATTCAATACATAAATATCTCTCAAACACATTACTAAGATTCATATCCCAAGTGTTTGAACTTCAAGAACATTAAACAAAAGCGTTCCACAAGTGGTATCAGAGCTAGGCTTGATATTTACTAATTTAAAAGAAAAATGGATGTTGAACATATTCAAACCAATGTTGCAGCTAAACTTCCATTACTCAAGCAAAACGAGTTTGAAATGTGGAGACTAAGGGTTGAACAATACTTTCAAGTGCAGGACTATGCACTTTGGGAGATCATTGAACAAGGCAATTCCTTCAAACCCCAAATCACCACTACAACAGTAAATGATGCTCTTGTAACAAGAATACAAGATCAACCATCAAATGCAGATGAAAAAGTTCAGAAGAGGAATGATCTAAAGGCAAGGAGTATGTTACTGATGACTATTCCAAATGATCAACTTCTGATCTTCAACAAATACAAAGATGCCAAAACCCTTTTTGAAGCAATTGTGGCTAGGTTTGGTGGTAATGATGCTACCAAGAAAACACAGAAAACCCTTCTCAAACAACAATTTGAGAACTTCACAGCCACAACCAATGAGTCTTTGGACAGTATGTTCAATAGACTTCAGAAGCTTGCAAGTCAGTTAGCCATCCATGAAGTGATGATAACTCAAGAAGACCTAAACTCTAAATTTCTTAGAAGTTTACCTTCAGAATGGTCTATGCATGTCATTGTATGGAAGAACAAGTCAGATATTGACCAGATGAGTCTCAATGATCTCTACAACAATTTCAAAATAGTAGAGCATGAAGTAAAGAAGACTACTGGGTCAAGTTCTGGAAATATGGCTTTTGTTTCATCCCCAAGCATGTCAAAGGTTGATAATGAAGAACAAGGTAGCAGAGAAGAAGGTACTGCTAATACAACCTTTGGTACTGCTAGTACTTCTGGTAGTACCAAATCCATATTAGATGAAACAATTGGGTGTGCTTTTCTTACATCTCAGCACAATGGGTCTGTATTATCATTTGAAGACCTTCAAGAGATTCATCCTGATGATCTTGAAGAAATGGACATAAAGTGGCAACTTTCACTTTTAAGCATTAGAGCCAAGAAGTTGATGATGAGGACTGGCAAGAAGATTCTGATAGATGGAAATGAGCCTGCTGGCTATGATAAGTCAAAGGTGGAGTGTTACAACTGCCACATGAAAGGTCACTACTCTAGAGAGTGTAGAAGACCTAAGAAGCAGGATGACAAGGGTAGAGGGTTTGACAACAGAAATAAAGGAAGCTTTGAGAAGAAAGGAAGCTTTGAAAGCAAGAGTAAGGTTGTTGAAGTTGCAGAGCCAAAAGCAATGGTTGCTATTGATGGCATGGGTTTTGATTGGAGTTTCATGGGTGAAGATGAGTCAACTTCTGATGAATTGGCTTTGATGGCATTCTCCACCCCTGAGGTACAAATTATCAAATGTTCTAATAATTGTGAATCTCTTAAAGAATTAGAAATCATAAGTAAAGCTTATGATACAGAAGTATTAGAACATAGAAAAACCCAACAAACCTTATTTAACCATCAGTGTGGTATGTCCAAGCTAGAAAAACAAATCATTCACTATAGAGAAAATGAACTCACATTTTCTGATGCTAAAGGTGCTCTTAATAGACAAATATATTTGAAAGATACTGAAATAGAAATGTTAAGGACTGAATGCACTAAAGTAACATTAGCTAGAGACAATATTCAACTGACTGTTACTAAATTAGAAAATGCTTCTGAGTGTACTAAGAGCATAGTAGAGAATCAGTTGAATAAGAAAATAAAATCAGGGATAGGATATAATGAATGTCCACCTCCTTATAGAGGAATTCCATGTCCTCAGGGTAGTGATCTTGCTGTATCAGGTTTACATGAATTTGTTAACAAACCATTGGATAAACCTGTAGTGATAAGTGAACCTTCTGAGAGTGCTAAGAATGTTCCACTCTCTAAGGTGCTCACTGATAAGAGACCAGATGTCCTAATTATTGAGGATTGGGTATCTGATGATGATGAAGATGAGACTATTCCTATCAAAGGAATCAAAGTAGGACCAACCAGTCCTAAGAAAGTAGAAGTTAAAGCTAAAGCCAAAACTGTTTTGAAGACAGTTGAAAGTTGTGAAAAATGTAATAACAAACCTAGGGGAAGCCAAAGAAATTGGAACAACCTTAAGTCACAACAACTAGGTGATGACTTTGTTATGTTTAATAAGGCTTGTTATTATTGTGGTAGCTTTAATCATCTTCATGCTTATTGTAATAAATGGGTTTCTGGGAGTAAATCAAAAGCTAAAACAAATGATAAACATACTGTTAGACAACATAAGCCTGTTATTACAAAACCAACTGAAAAGGGTACAAGAAACACTTTCAAAAGTGTACCAAAAGTTGAGAAGAGTCCTATTCAAAAGATAAATGTGGTCAAAACAAAAGTTTGGAGTCCAAAAACCAAAGGTCCTGCTAGACCAAAAGGTCCTGCTAGACCAAATGGTACTGCCAAAATTGGTATTGCCAAAATTGGTACTGATAGACCAAAGACCACACAATGGATTAGAAGGGAAAGTGCTGTTAAGTCCTCAGCATGTTGGATTTGGAAACCAATCCAATCAAAAGGTGCATCAACAATCCTGAAAAGGTTTGACTTCATTGATGCAAGAGGCAAACCCAAGTCTGTCATGGCTTGGGTACCCCAAGGAAACTAATATGTTTATTTATGTGCAGGAACATTCAACTGATTTTGAAGATCAAGGATATGTTGATAGTGGGTGTTCAAGGCACATGACAGGCAACATGTCATTCCTCTCAGATTTTAAAACATTTGATGGAGGATATGTTACCTTTGGGGGTGGAATAAAAGGAAAGATCACTGGTAAAGGTACTATCAAAACCAGTAAAATAGATTTTGAAAATGTGTATTTTGTGAAAGAACTTCAGTTTAATCTTCTTAGTGTCTCACAAATGTGTGACAAAAAGAACAATGTTCTATTTACTGACAATGGATGTATGGTTCTTTCTTCTGATTTTAAGATGCCTGATGAGAGTCAGATACTTCTTAAAATTCCAAAAAGGAACAATATGTATAGTGTCAATTTAAAGAACATTGATCCCAAGGAAGGTTTAACTTGTTTGGTAGCAAAAGCCTCATTGGATGAATCTATGTTATGGCATAGAAGGCTTGGTCATGTAAACTTTAAAACAATCAACACTATTGCAAAATATGATTTAGTAAGAGGTTTACCCAACAAAATTTTCCAAAACGACCAAACTTGTGTTGACTGTCTGAAAGGCAAACAACATAGAGCTTCTTGTAAGCCCAAGACCCAAAACTCTATTACTCAGGCTTTACATATGCTTCATATGGATCTCTTTGGTCCTACTAATGTGTGCAGCTTGAATGGAAAGAAATATTGTCTGGTTGTTACTGATGACTATAGCAGATTTTCATGGGTTTTCTTCTTAAGATCTAAACATGAAACTAGTGAGATACTTAAAACCTATATCACTGAGGTAGAAAACCAATCTGATAAGAAAGTCAAAATCATCAGGTGTGACAATGGGACAGAGTTCAAGAATAGAGTTATGGATGACTTTTGCAAGGAAAAAGGCATAAAAAGAGAGTTTAGTGTAGCTAGAACACCTCAACAAAATGGAGTAGCAGAAAGAAAGAATAGAACACTTATAGAGGCTGCTAGAACTATGTTAGTAGACTCTAAGTTGCCTATTTCATTTTGGGCTGAAGCAGTTGGTACTGCTTGTTATGTACAAAACAGGGTTCTTGTGACAAAACCACATAGAAAAACACCTTATGAACTTTTCTTTGGTAGAAAACCATCTTTAAGTTTTATGAGACCTTTTGGTTGTCAAGTCACTATTCTCAATACCAAAGATCATTTAGGCAAATTTGATGGAAAAGCAGATGTTGGCTTTTTGATAGGGTATTCCTTGCAGAGTAAGGCCTATAGAGTGTTTAACACTTGCACTAGGCTAGTAGAAGAAAATCTTCACATAGAGTTTCAAGAGAAACTAGCAAATGTGAAAGGAGTTGGACCAGATTGGATGTTTGATGTTGATAGGCTTTCAGAATCTATGAATTATGTGCCTGTTACAGGTACAAATGCTAATGAAAATGCAGGTTCTGAAGACAATGTTGATTCTCCTAAAAATCAAGATTACATCTGGATGCCAATTTGGAAAAGTATGGATCTATCTTCAAGTGAAGAAGGACCTTCAGACACAACAATTGAAGGCAATGAAGAAGATCAAGGAACTCAGAATCAAGAGAATCAAGAAAGTGGTGCTAATGACAATGGTACTGCCAGTTCTTCAGATGGTCCTGCTAGTACAAGTATTGGTACTGCTGAGCCATTGAATGTTCAAATAGATGATTCTTTTCAAGAAGAAGTTGGGATTAGCAATCTTCCAACTACATATGAAGTTCCTAAAACACCAAACACTAGAATTCTCAAAGATCACTGATCTGATGATGTGATTGGAAGCATGACTTCTGGTGTTAGAACAAGATCTCAAGTTGGTTTATCTCAAGTCTTATCCTCAAATGAAGAAGGGTTAATCTCCTCTATGTATGAAGAAAAGAATAATGATAATTCCAATATATGTCTGTTTTCATGTTTTCTATCTCAGGCTGAACCCAAAAACATAAACAAAGCTTTAGATGATGCAAGTTGGGTGGAAGCTATGCAAGAAGAGCTTCTCCAATTCAAAATTCAGAAGGTTTGGATATTGGTTGATTTGCCAAGAGGTCATAGGGCAATTGGAACCAAATGGGTGTTCAGAAACAAGAAAGATGAAAGGGGTATAGTGATCAGAAACAAGGCTAGATTGGTAGCACAAGGATATACTCAAGAGGAAGGGGTAGATTATGAAGAAGTGTTTGCTCCAGTTGCAAGACTTGAAGCAATTAGGCTTTTCTTAGCCTATGCTTCATTCATAGGCTTCACTGTCTATCAAATGGATGTTAAGAGTGCATTTTTGTATGGTGAAATTGAAGAACCAGTTTATGTATCTCAACCTCCAGGCTTCATTGATGCTGAATATCCAGATAAAGTTTACAAAGTTACCAAGGCTTTGTATGGTCTACACCAAGCTCCAAGGGCATGGTATGAAACATTGGCTTGTTTTCTACTAGAAAGTGGATTCCAAAGAGGCAGGATTGATCCAACTTTGTTCATCAAAAGGACAAAGAAAGACATCTTGTTAGTGCAGATTTATGTTGATGACATAATCTTTGGATCAACAAACCAAGACTTGTGTGTAGAATTTGAAAAACTTATGCACAGTAAGTTTGAAATGAGTTCCATGGGGGAACTTACTTTCTTTTTAGGTCTCCAAGTGAAACAAACAAAAGAAGGCATATTTATCAGCCAAGATAAATATGTAGCTGAGATCTTAAGGAAATTTAATTTTGCTGATTCTAAGGTTGCAAGTACACCAATGGATCCAGACAAAGGGCTACTCAAGGATGCTGAAGGAGAAGATATGGATCTGCACAATTATAGATCTATGATTGGGTCCTTGATGTATCTTACATCATCAAGACCAGATATCATGTTCTCAGTATGTGTATGTGCAAGGTTTCAAATACATCCCAAGATCTCTCATCTCACAGCAGTCAAAAGAATCTTTAGATATCTTAAGGGTCAACCTAGGTTGGGTCTTTGGTATCCAAGGGAATCATCTTTTGAATTGATGGCTTATTCGGATAGTGACTATGCTGGTGCAACACTAGACAGAAAATCCACAACTGGTGGATGTCAATTTCTTGGTTGCAGACTAATCTCTTGGCAATGCAAGAAACAAACAATGGTGGCCAATTCTACAACTGAAGCAGAATATGTTGCTGGTGCAAGTTGTTGTGGGCAAGTTCTTTGGATCCAAAATCAATTGCTTGACTATGGGTACAATTTTCTTAACACCATTATTTATATTGACAATAGCAGTACTATTTGTATCATTAAAAACCCAGTTCAACACTCAAAAACAAAACATATTGAAATCAGACACCATTTCATAAGGGATTGCAATGAGAAGAGGTTAATTCAAGTAGTTAAAATTGATTCTGAAAAGAATTATGCAGACCTTCTCACCAAAGCTTTTGATTTAGGTAGATTCAAATATCTTGTAGGAGGTATTGGAATGATAAATCTTTGAAAAACATGTGTTTTTGTTCATAAAAATTAACTGGTATTGGATTTTAAACATGGTACTGCTAGTTAGTCAAAAGGTCCTGTTAGTTCATAATTGGTCCTGCTGATACAAAATTGCTATGTTTTGTTCATATAAATGCTTGAATGTTTACAATTATATAGATCAAGTGTTCTACACTTTGTTCTTTTGGTTTGCAACTAACATATTTCAGGTTGATAACAAAACAAAAGTTCTTTCAAACAAAAGGGGCAACAAAAGTTATATTCATCTCAGGAGAAATAACAATCTCAGGGGAGGAATTAATAGCCCAAAATGGAAGAAAGACCAATTTATGAAAGAAAAGACAAGAGCATACAAGATGATGCAGAGTTGAAATAGAGAGAGTTAGCTCATATATCTAGAAGGGATGAAGCATTTCTCAAAGGAGAAAGTTCTATCTAGATCAAACTAAGAAAGGTTTCAACTCAAAGGCATGACATTAGATGATTTCACTTGTTGAACTAATCATCCAAGATACACAGCATCATTGCCTTTCTAAATTTCTTCCATCCAAGGAAATTGCACCATCTTTGGGCCATCATGGCTTTTGGTATTCAGCTCACCAAGTTTTCACAAACTTAAGAGTTGGCTAGTCCTTAAGCAAACGGCTTTTGGTAAAGACAAATCAAATCCGTTGATGGTTGATAGTTTACCAAAAACTATATGGTTGTTAACTGACCATACTTAATTGTAAATAGTTAGCTAGTCCTTAAGCAAACGGCTTTTGGTAAAGACAACTCAAATCCGTTGATAGCTGGTAGTTTGCTAAAAACTATAAGGGATTTTTATAAAACTTTCAAAGGTACTGGTAGTTCAAAATTGGTACTGCTAGTATAAAAAGGTACTGCTAAATAGCCGTTGAGCCTGTCAGAAAAAGTTTTAGCCATTAGGCCTGGTAGTTAAAATTAGCCGTTGGGGTAGTTATGTAATTCACTGATGATTATATTATATTATATTTTACATATAAAAGATCTTTTTAACCGCCTTTTCATTTACTTATTTTAATCTTTCTTATTGTCGGTTAAAAGTAATTCTCTCATATCTTCTTTCATCAGTCACTATCATAATTCACATACACCTTTCATCTTCTACCAGTACTACCAACAAATCCCACCAACATATTAAAAATTTTCATTATGGCTTCCACAGTTGTTCTAGATTTTGTCCAACGTCACAATCAGTTAGCATTTTTGGAAAAGTCAGAGGATAATGCCTCATTTCATCAAGTAGTGGACTTTTTAAACAACTCCTACATCAGGTTTGCTTTGCTAGTCAATCCCACTATTTATGAAAATCAAATTTTACAATTTTGGCAATCTGCTAAAATTAAAACTTCTGAAAATGGGGAACAAAGAATAAAAGCCAAAGTAGATGGTAAACATTTGACTCTTACTGAGTCATCCTTAAGAAGGCATCTTCATTTGGATGATTCTGATGGTATTAGTCAGTTACCAGATACTGAAATTTTTGAAAATTTAACAAGAATGGGGTATCATGCTGAGTCCAACAAACTCACTTTTCTGAAAAAGCATCTTACTCCACAATGGAGATTTTTGATTCACACAATCCTTCACTGTTTGAGCCAGAAGAAAACCTCTTGGGAGCAATTTAGTGGCAACATGGCCTCTGCTCTCATTTGCTTAGCAACAAACAGAAAATACAACTTTTCTAAATATATTTTTGAAGGATTGATAAACAATGTGAAAAGTAAAACAAAGTTTTTGATGTATCCAAGATTTATTGGTTGCATCATTGGAAAATTACAACATGTGTTGCTTCCCACAGACTCGGTTTATGAAACACCAAAACTTTCTCACAAAGTATTTTCAAATATGAGAATTGGTTTTAGAGGAGAGGAAGTTCCACTTTTTGATGAAATGGTACCACAACATCCAGAAGAACCCACACCATCTGCTGATACACCATCATCTAGTTCTTCACATGGTTTCATTTCACAAACACATCAAAAATCACCAACACCATCTCCAGTACCATCAGCAACACCACCACCATCCCCACATCATATATCACAAACCCAATCACCTCAGACAATGCAGGAGTTGAAAGACAAGGTGAAGTTCTTAGAGAATGCTCTTAAAAGTCAAAATGAAAGGTTTTCTCAGATCAACATCAAATTGGTCAAGAGGGTTAAGAGATTGGAGGGTGAAGTGAAGAAGTTAAAAGGTAAAAAGTCTGCAAAGGTTGTTTTATCTAGTTCTTCACAGACAGATGCTGATAGGATAGATCACTCTTCCAAAAAGGGGAGGAAGGATAGGTCTGAAGATGAGGAAGAAGAGGAGGAACAGGCTCAATTTGAATTCCATGATGGAACTCAAGTTTATGATGAAGAGCCTGTTGGAGCAGGGCAAGAGCCTGCTAGGCCAGAAGAAGAGTCTGCTAGGAGAGAAAGGCTATTGGCTATGGGGTATAAAGGGTCTGCTGAGAAAGTGTACAAGAGAAAGAGGGTTTTAATTGCTGATGAGCAATCTTCTGCTCCATCACAAGATTCACCTCCAAAGGATAAGGGCAAAGGTATTCTGATTGAAGATGAGCCAAAGTCCAAGAAGTTGAAAAGAACTCAGCAAATTCAGATGGCTTTAGGAGAAGAAGAGGCCAAGAGGGTTCATGAAGAAGAGCTAAAAGCACTTGAAGCCTCAAGAATGCTTGAAGAAATGAAAGAGCAGAAAGATGCTGAAGATGCTGCTCAAGCTCTTATTGATTCTCAAGCTGCACAAATATTTGATGCACAACTACAATGGATTATCTCTATTGATCCAATTGTAAGAGGTCAAGCCTCTGTGTATATGGATGATGAGTCTCTCAGTGTAGAAGAAAAGACAGCCAAGCTTGAAGAATTCATCACCAAAAAGTATAGAGAAGAAGCCTTAAATGATGTATTTCAGCAGATCATGCAGTATAAGGAGAAAGGGTTTAAATTGCCACATGATCAGAAAGAGCAGATGAAGTTCTTCAAGTTATATCTGAAAAGGTCAGCAAATTGGAAGGATCATCAACTCAAAAGAAAATCATTTGAAGAGTTGCAGCATCTATACATTGAAGCATACAAAAAGAACCACTGCACTCCTCCTGAACACACACAAGAAAGGTCTTCAAAGAAGAAGGAAGATGCTCAGATGAAAGAAGTAGCAAAATTGGACACAGAGCAAGTAAGTAAAATGTTGATAACTTTACCTACTATCATACATGCTGATCCAATTAGGTCTAGACACCCTATAATTGATTGGGAAATACACCATGATAGATTTGGTAAGTCATGGAAAGTATCAAGGGTTGGGGGACAGTCTGCTATCTTCAAGAATTTTGAAAATTTAGTTAGAGCATCTGATAGAGCAGATTTGGAAGAATTGTGGAATCTAGTGCAGATTAGGCTAGCCACAAATTCTAGCAATGATGTTAAGGAACAGGAATTATGGGTTGAATTCAATAGGATGTTTGATCCTGATCCCAAAGATGATTATTGGAAGTTTCCATATTATGATCCATCTACAACCTGGGAATTCCTAAGTCATTGCAGTGTTCATCATTTGTACACATCAAGTGGGATTGAACTCTTTATGCTGGCTGAGAAAGAGTATCCACTTAGTTATGAAGTGCTCTCAACTATGATCTCCAAGAGGTTAAGGTGTGACAAAGATGATGAAAACTCAGAAATTGTTCAAAGTTTGCTAAGAAGCATATTTGAACAATGTGAAAGAAAAAGGAAGGATAGAAAGTAAGGGTTTTTGGAAGAGTTCTCAAATCCTCAAGGTATGTATTTTATTCATCAGAAACTTGTGTATTTTAATGGAAATAACAAGTTTAGGGGAGGATTGTTGGGAATAAAATGATCAAAGTCAAAGAGCCTGCCAAGTCGATGAAGAGCCTGCTAGTTGATTTTGTTATGTACGAAGATGTTCTACCAGTACCTTCTGGGTAGAAGGTACTGCTAGCTAATGAAGAGCCTGCCAAGCTTATGTCAAGTCGATTAGATATTTTGTAATAGATATTTAGTTGAATTATTAGTCTTTGTACATTGTTATACGTTATGTAGAAGTAGAATAGTCTTCTGTGGTGACAGAAGAATATATCAGAGTGTACATGGGTAGTTGTATTTAATTGTAGGCGCCAATATAGTCAAAGTATAGTATTATATTCATCTACTTGACAACATGTAATAAGATATCCTTATCTTATAAAAGGATATCTTAGTCACTTCTTCATGCATGCATCTTTTACAACAATAACCACGAACCAAACTATCTCTCAAGTAACTTAGTTACTTCGAATCACAAATCCTTTTGACAATCATAGATTCAAGATTACTTTGTAATCCCGGTGATACTTAGATCATCCGTATTATTTCATCAATAATATTGAATCGTTTTGTATTAACCTAAGTTGTGTTATTTGTTCATTGCATTCACTCATTTACTCAAACTTACCACCTTGCGTTCTTTTAAAGTGTGTTGTAGTAGATTCCGCATGCTAAACACATTCAATACATAAATATCTCTCAAACACATTACTAAGATTCATATCCCAAGTGTTTGAACTTCAAGAACATTAAACAAAAGCGTTCCACACGAGGAGTTAAAGTTTTTAAAATCAATACACATTCGCCAATTTCCATCGCTCTTTTTTACTAGTACTGGGTTGGAGATCCACGTGGGATAGCGAACTGGCCGAACGATTCCTGCTCTCAACCATTCATCCACCTCCTTTAGTACCACTTGATTCTTTTGCTCGGATAAGTTGCGTTTCTTCTGAGCTACCGGCGTGTCGTCCATGTTGACATTCAGGTGGTGCTTGATCAACCATCGTAGAACTCCGGTCATATCCGAGGGTTGCCACGCAAACACGTCCTTATTCTTTCTCAACAGCTCGACTAGATGTTTCCGGCATTCCCTTGAAAACCCTGTTCCTATGGTGACCAGTTGTTCCGGATGTGCGGGGTTCACTAAGATTTCCTCCGTCTTACCCACTTCCGATTTGACAGTTTCCGCCTCTCGAGGCACCTCCATTATTTGTTTCTTTTTCCAGTCGCCTGCATTCTAGCACCATAGCCGATCGTGCGACCAATGTCGCCACACCTTTCGGTGTGGGGAACTTGACCATCGAATGAATTGTCGACGGGATTGCCCTTAACTCCTTAAGACCGGTTCGGCCCAATATCACATTATAGGGAGATGGGGACTGTATCACACAAAATTTCATAGTTGTTTTTCGCAACATACCGTGGTTGCCGAAACACACATCTAATTCGATTTTGCCCAATGGTCTGCTTGTCTCTCCGGAGAATCCTACTAGAGAAGTGCTCGTCTCTTTGAGCCTTGCCCTTATGTCTGAGCAAAGGTTGTTGAAACAATGCTCATACATTACGTTCACGGAGGATCCTTCATCGATATATATCCTTCGGACTAAATACCCCTCTATGTCACCTTCGACGATGAGCGGTTCCTCCGACAGATCACCGGTCGCGACCGGGGGGGGGGGAACTATCGGAACGTTCATCCATTCCTCATCATGCACCCCGTACCTTCTCTTTCTGTTTTCCGGCTGACATCTTACCATGCCGATCATTTCGGCTTTTTCGAGGCGTTTCGGTTCTTTCAATCGTTGGTTCTGATCGTTATCGGTTTTGTTCAGGAAGTGAAAAGGAGGACCGGCCATTTCAATGCTCTGGTAGATTGAATAGCGGGTCCCACGGATGGCGCCAATTTGTTGAAGTAAAACCTTGCAGGCAGGTCCCACTTCTATGTTTCGTCCTCTGGATAGATTCCTTCGGATCTTGCTTGCTCTTCTATGTTTCGTCCTCCGGATTGATTCCTTCGGATCTTGCTTGCTCCTACACACAAGAAGAACACGCGTTAGGCTCGTCCCGGGTTTTATCCCAGGACCAACCTCCGGCGTGAGAATGAGTATCGGGTAATATGAATAGCGATATGAGAGTAACAGTAGTAGGTGTTAATTGAAATCTATTGCAAATAAGGTGTGGGTATTTATACTACCCACATCTACTGTACCTGTTTACCTTGAGACTTGCGCGTTGACCTATGTCTGACCTAGCAGGTAGATGTCAGATCACGTGATGGACATAATCTCGCAAAATTTGGGGAAGTGACAGCTTGATGGGACTATTCAACACGTAAGGCGGCAGTTCTGTCGGAGGCATGGCCGAATGTATAAAATAATCCGGACAGAATGGGACGTCCGGATCCGAGGGCCTCGTCCGGACCAAGTGTGTATCGTCCGGACAAGTATGACGTCCGGACACATACACCAACATTGGGCTTTCCTTTTCCTCAATCAAATTGATTGTGACAGCCGGTCTGGTGAAATTCCAACCATCATAAAACTAGTTATTCAACATTGCTATATAATATCCTGACTACGCTTCATATTGTCTTGAAAACTAATGCAACTCGATACATGCAGCAGTGCGCAAACACATTTCTCTATTGTATAAAGGAGTGAGTTGAGTTAGTTTTATAGGTTTGATTTATTTTTATGAACAAACACAACTTTTAGAAAATTGGTAACACCCATGCATAAAAGTTGAAGGAGGGACATAACTGAGTGAAAAATGAAAATAGAGGGGGAGACAACTGTGAAAGGGAAAAATAAAAGTATGAGAAAGTGGAAGTGGTGTGGAATCCCCAAAACTGCACCAAATTGACCTTTCTATTATTGACTTTCAAATCCTTGCTTATGAAGGACAAAATAATATAAAGTATTTGGTTTTTGAAGATTCTTCTTCTGTCACAATATTCTTATGCATGTAACTCACAGGTAACGTATAATGTAGTTTTCTTAACATGTACAACAACAAAAACGTGACAAATGAGCACACTTCGTACTAGTTCATTATAGAATCCTTAAGCAACTCACCACCAAAAATGTGTCGACATGCTAAATGCATATTTGCAAACTTGCATCGGTAGTTATCGTTTCCAAAATCCATGGTTGTCGCTCTAAATTAAAAAGAAAAAAAAAAAAAAAAAAAGTTTGGGCGTCACTTGATGTATCAGTTGTTTTCGGTAAGTTCGTATAACGAGCCTTTGTAATCTTATGGTTTTGAAGAAAGAAGGAGACAGGAAAAGCTTTAATATTATGTTGGGAAATGGGTGTGCTGCAAAAGTAGCATTCCTTCCTTTCTGTCGCGTCTGTATTTGTATGTAACGCCATTGGTATATGCTTTTTCTAGTCTTTTTTAGCCCCTTCATTTTGTTTTGTCTGTCCTAGAAACGATAGTTGTTAAGATCCTCATCCTGATCTTAGAATTTTACGATTTTAAGAAGCAAAAACGATCCGGATCCTACGTAGGATCTTAACAAGCTTAAAATCTTATAGGATCCCGATCTTGACCATAAGATCTTAAGATCTACTCCGATCCGATCTTACTTTTCTCGAACCACAAACTAAAAAACTACAAATTTATGGTTTATGTTTTTATATAATTTAAAAAACAACATGTGATTCTTCTTAAACATTTCATATTCATAATTTAGAACAACATTTTCATAAAATATTCTTATAATTTCATGTTTATAATATATAATAATTTATAGATTTGAATAATATTACAAAGATCATTAAAAAATAGCATTATAGTAGAATCTTAGGATCCCGATCCGATCTTACGATCACGATCTTGCAAAGACGAAAACGATCCTAGGTAGGATCCCGATCTTGAAAACCTTGCTAGAAACAATTCAAAAAATTTATGTTGTTTAGATTTTATATTTTCAAAAATATGTGGAAAGTATATAATACTAGAAGTGCATTCGTGTATTTGCAATAACGGAGAGACATAATACAGTGGTGGTGCAGCCACATTACAACTCTGGCACGAGAGGCAAACCATGGTTAGTGACTTAGGCGCTGTTTCTTTTTTTTCTATATTAAGTACTGATTCGACTGAGCATCTGTTTTCACATGAAAGTCTGAATTTAGATAAGCAAATCTTGTTTCTTTTTTCTGATTAATGAAAGATCTGAAAATAGTAAATGACTATTGTACCCTCGGTTCTATAATTTGTGTTGCAGGATCTCAATCACAGATATGAAACCACCGTCAAAACATAAATCAAAACAAGAAGAACCCACACAATTTTTAATTCATCAACCAATATTCGATACCGAAATATACATTACCGTAACAAAACCCATCATTATATAACATGTTTCAAAATCAAGATCAAAGATACAAACAGATAACACAGAAACAAAATTAAACTTTAGTATGTAAATAAAAATTTGATTATAAAAATACCTTTTTCTAAAAACACGTGAACAACAACATTTACAGTCTCCATATCGATTATTTTTTATGGTTTCGAACCTATATAAGATGCACAATAAAAGGGTGAAAGAAACCCTTTGATTCTTATATAGTCTACAGAAAAATAAGGTTGGAGTGTCGAGCTTGTCAGAGTGGAGGCAGCGAATTGAAGAGGACGACACACTAGTGCGGCAGTGATGTGAGATGAGAAAAAGGTCTTGAGAAAAATTTATTGTGGATCTGGTGAAAAACAAAGGATGAAAGAGAAGAAGGTGAGGGTATTTTTGTAATGATGGATAAAAGGTGGACTGTTGGAGCATCTGATTTGGGGGAGCATCAATTTTTACCTCTTCCACTCTCAGACGTTCATTTAATTAAGTCAAAAAAAGAAACACACAATATAGCCATGTGGGCCAAGAAACCTTAGCACTCGGACCAATAAGTTGAAAAGAAACAGCACCTTAGTGTATTGAAAGTGTAGAATAGATTAACGGCTCAGGGCGATTATATATGTACCAAACTTTGGGCCCACTATTAGCCAAGTGCCCAAGAGCAAGCCCAATCTAACAAAACCAATACTCTGAGGCCGTGTGTGCATACACGGATTGACAAGTGCTACAATTGTCACCCAACCGTTATGGTACGGGTCAAAAAAATAGCAACAATGTTTTTTAAAAATTTCATCTTGACATGTGAACTATAAAAAATATCATTAAATGCAACAAACTTTCATAAAGTATTCTAACATGCACATTTTGATGTGTTTGTTATGTTAAAAATAGTGACACGTGTTAGTTTTTTTTTTTTTTTTTTCTAGTATGACAACACATCAAAATGTGCACATTTCATTGCATTAAATGATACTTTTTATAGTCCACGTACTAAGACGGGACTTTGTAAAAAGTTCGTTGCTATTTTGTGACCTAAACCCTTATGGTACGATGCTTGTCACACAACAGTAGGACGCCAAAATGTTGGTCGGACTTGTAATGTACCATTTTGTACCAGACCAAAGGAGGCTGATACCTTCCACCCTTGCCAGCTCGTTAGATGATCTAGACGTGACTTGTCCATGGCTGTTGATAAACTTTTAGGAGTTTCCCGAATTAATATATGCTTTGGATTTCTCCTAGTCTCCTCGTTCAACTATAGCCACCTCAATCATAATCTATTCTAGTTCTTTCTTAAACTTGCTGAAAAATTTCAAATCATTAACCACTGGTAAGCTTACACTGAACTTAGCAAATCGTTCTGCTAGTAAATCGAGCTTCTCTTCCTTTGACAGTTCGTCCTCTTTTACCCTACTTTCCGGTTCCTCATCCTCATTCTCACTAACTTCATCCGAAGAGTTACAACTCATCTTAAAAAAGGCTTCCACTTCACGTACTGATACAACCCGTTAAGGTTGTATCGACAGAATGCACCACTTCAAGCGGGCACGAGCTCCTTAAGAAGGATAAAAAAGAAACTGGAGTATCATTGATCGAAAACTATAACTTCTGCATCCATGATGTAACGGCTTAAATTTCGATGTCGGGATAACCCTTACAATGAAATACTTATCCTAACGCAATTTGAACACTTATCCTAAACAATGACTCACACATGACCAATGTTGCAAAAATCGGCTGTATCGGCCAATTAATCGCCGATATATCGCTTATCGGCCTTCGACCTTGTAGAATTTTGAATATCGGTCAAAAAATGGGCCAAAAATCGGCCGTATCGGTCTGAAATAGGTCGTATCGGCCAGCTTTAAAAAAATAAAAATTTAGGCATTCTACTTAATTTGGGGATCGTTTATTTCACTTATAACACACAATGAGCCTCATAATCAGAATTGGAGCCTTTTATTGAGGTTTGGAAACATAGTAGGCTTGGAATCAGTTACGATATTTAGTTTGGTCTCCAGAAATACCCAAAACATGCAAAAAATGCCAATTCGATTAATCACCGATTAATCCCGCCTTGGCCGATTAATCGCTGCAGGGTGGTCGACCGCCACGCTACCGATTCACGATTTTTGCAACATTGCACATGACCATATCCTAACACGACTCGAATATGACCTTACACAATAATTAAAACAAGATAATTATCCCATGACATTATCCTTATGTCACACCGGGATAGACATGAATCTCTTGGCTCACTCCCCTTCATCAACAGTAGGCGTATCATTTCCCTCTCCTTTAGGAATCACCTTGTCAAGGTTTTGCTTCAAAATCTCGCCTCATGTAATTCCAGGATCCAACACTTTGACTTGTAGTTTTGTTCCTTGTGTTTCACGTGTAGACCAGATAATAACAAGCATAAAAGTAAACTCAATCTGATGCCCAAAAGTTGTGTCATGATGGTCCTTTTCTACTAAAGTGTTAGTACAAATAGCGTCCCAAAAACGTTATTTATATTCTTTGATCTTTCATTAGTTTTGTTAATGACAAATATAAGGAATATCTTTTAGCAAATAATAAATACTAGCTTAGTCTCTTAAGTACACACTTTACACTTCACATATTAACTAAGAATTACAAGTTTAGTAACTTGTTTCCTTAAAAGGAAACTTTAATTCATAAAACATTCCATGACATCATTGTATGCATCACATACAATATCTTAGTTAGATATGCAAGCAACATAGTTGACATTTGAAGATCTTGGATGATATGGTAAGATACAACTAAGATATGGTAAGAGACAACTATTACATAGCTGTCACATCCCACGGATCCAAGTCCTATAAAGGACGGATCCCTTTTGAGGGATTCGCCGGATCCGTGAGCTGAAGATCAGCTTGCCTATAAATAGGAAGCTGATCATTTGGCTCTCTCATCACTCATATAGCTTAAACACATATATTCATTCAGTACATACCTTACTAACATCATTCATAGTTGCTTTTCACTTTGATCATCCATTTTGTAGAAAGGAGATCAAGCATTCAAGGATCTACAGAACCGTAATCCTTTAGTTGCATTACTGTGTGATCTTGTAGTTTGTTTCACACATCATATCTATCATTTGTAATCAATGAGTGTGGTTAGTACTTTAGTCCTTAAAGTACAAAGAGTGTAGGGAGTGGTTGTACCCTTGTAAAGAACTCGACATCTAGCTTAGTGTCGGTAAAGTAATTAGGCGACGTCAGGTTGGTTCTACCTTGTGAAAGAACCCGGTGTTTAGCTTAGTACCGGAAAAGGAAGTAAGCGACGTGTAAAGGTTTTCTCCGCCTAGGAAAGGAGTTTGTTTCTTAGTGAAAGATAAACTCTCGAGTAGGAAACTCGGGGAGTGGAGTAGGGCAAGGAATAGAGTTCTTGTAGCCGAACCACTATAAACAACTGTGTCGTGTGGTTTGATCTTTCCTCTCTTTATCTTTTGTTTACATTGTGTGATTATTTATTTGTGATTGTTTCCTTTGAATTAACATATAGTAACAAAGCAAATAAAACTTTAAAAACGGTAAAAACTATTCAACCCCCCTTCTAGTTTTCCACAATTGGCATCAGGAGCTACGTTACTTAAGATCTTTAAAATATATTGTATTTTAAAACTTAAAACGATCCATGGATTTTGAAAACTTTAAAGAAGGGCAATCTATGCAGAGACCACCTCTATTTGAACCAAATTGTTTTATTTATTGGAAAAATCGCTTTGAGACTTATGTAAAGTCAAAGGATATAGATCTATGGTATATTATAATTGATGGTGATTACAAGCCTATTTGTAATAATATTTCGGGTGGTCGGGATGATGGAGCTTCTCTTACTCGTCACAGTGATGAGCAAAAGAAACTAATTGCCAAAAATAACGAAGCCAAAATGATGCTTTATAATGCCTTACCTAAGAAAGAATATGAAAGAGTTTTTATGTGTAAAACGGCTAAGGATATTTGGCAATCTCTTATTATCACACATCAAGGAAACTCACAAGTAAAAGATAACAAAATTGATCTTCTTGTCCAACAATACGAACAATTTGTTATCTCTGAAGATGAGACCATTGATAGTGCGTTTGCTAAGTTCAATACTATAATTACATCACTTAAAGCACTTGATGAATCTTTTTCTAGCAAGAATTTTGTCAGGAAATTTCTAAGAGCACTCCATCCGAAATGGAGAGCAAAGGTGACAGCTATTGAAGAATCTAAGGATCTCTCAAGCATGACACTGGATGAGCTCATAGGAAACCTAAAAGTTCACGAAATGATTATGGAAAAAGACTCGGAAATTGTCAAAGGCAAAAAGGAGAAGATTAAGTCTATTGCCTTGAAAGCCAAAGTCGAGTCAAGTGATGATGAGTCTTGTTCAAACAGTGATGATGAAGAATATGCCATGACCGTGAGGGATTTCAAGAAATTCTTTAGGAGACGAGGAAAGTTTGTAAAACCACCTCGTGATGAAAAGAAATCCTCTCGGAAAGATCGCGACGATAAGAAAGGTAAGGATGATAGGAAATGCTATAGGTGTGGTGACTCCAGTCACTTAATAGGAGAATGTCCAAAGCCTCCAAAGACCAAGTCTCAAAGAGCCTTCGTTAGTGGAGCTTGGAGCGATAGTGAAGGAGATGATGATGATGAGCCTAAGAACAACGAAATTGCACTTATGGCCGATGACACAGAAGAGGTACATTCTGATTCATACTCCTTTATAGATGATGAAACCTTAGAAGTAGAATATAACAAACTGTGTGATGTCACTTCAAAAATCATAAACAAAAACAAGTTTTTGAAAACAAAGACAACACTTTTAGAAAATGAAATATATTGGCTTAAAGAAAAAGCAATAAGAATTGAAAAAGGTAAAGTTAGTAAAGAAACATGTGTGTCTTGTCAAGAACTAAAACTTGAACTAGAAACCTTAAGAACCACACAGGAAGATTTAATCAAACAAAATTCAAAGTTTAAAAGGTTCGATAAAAACATAAGTTGTGCAGATGAAATAATGAAAATGCAAAAGCTACCTCATGATAAAACAGGACTAGGCTTTATGAAACTAGGAACCTTAAGTGATTATAAGGAACAGACTGTGAATAAAACTGATTCAACCAAGTTGGACACCCACGGATCCGACGGATCCAAAAATTTGGATCCGCCAGGTATATCCAAGGGATCCGCGGGTACAGAAGTTGAACAGAAGGTTCACAAAGTCGACCGTTCCGAGTTTGTTAAAGTTACTAAGAAACCTAACAGTAGCATAACCAATAATAAACACAAACCAGCTGTATCTTTAGGAAGAGGTCAAGCTAGAAGTGAATATAGAGTTAAAACGGATCAACAAAGACCTCAGATGAGTTTTCCCAAACACCCCTTTCCAAAGAGTATAGTTAATTCACAACACACTTATCAAAATAATTGGAACCAAAACATGTCTAGAAACTTTCATGGTCCTAATTATATGCCGTGGAACAATTGTCCACCTTTTCAGTACATAAACCATGATAATGTCATGTTTAACCCAAACGGACCCATGAGATATTGGGGACCAAATGCTTGAGTCTTTTATGAACTTAGGTATGCTTGAAAGTTGATCTTGAACCTGATGAGTGGATCAAAGATAGTGGGTGCTCAAGACACATGACGGGAAACAAAAATCTTTTCTCAACCTACCAAGTGTATGACGGAGGTAATGTCACATTCGGTAGCAAGCTTAAAAGTAAAATCATCGGAAAAGGTACAATCTCTCATGACTCTCTATCTATTGATGATGTTGCTCATGTAGATAATTTAGGATTTAATCTACTTAGTATAAGTCAATTATGCCGCAAAAAGTATAACGTCCTTTTCAGTGAAAATGGAAGTAAAATACTTAAAGATGGCATAACCGTAGGAAAAGGTGTTTTAAAGAATAATGTCTATGTTATGAAATTAGATAAAACACCTAAAGATAAGTTATGTCTTACCTCCTTGGACGAAAACTCAACTCTATGGCATCGACGCTTAGGTCATGCAAATATGAGGCTTATTCAATCCTTGTCTTCCAAAGAACTCGTTAGGAACCTACCCAAGTTGAAATATGACCAACACTTTTGTGATGCTTGCAAAATTGGGAAACAAATACATAGTAGCCATAAGGCTAAAAACATGGTATCTACATCTAGATGCCTAGAGTTATTACATATGGATTTGTTTGGCCCGTCGGCTATACAAAGTTATGGAGGAAATTTTTACACTTTAGTCATAGTAGATGATTACTCTAGATATACATGGACAAAGTTTTTGAAAACTAAAAATGAGGCATTTGATAAATTTGAAATTCTAAGCAAGAAAATTCAAAATCAAATAGGAAGTAATATAGTATCTATTAGAACTGACCATGGTCGAGAATTTGACAATGAAATTCAATTTGGAAATTTTTGTGATAATAATGGAATAACTCATAATTTCTCGGCTCCTCGTACACCTCAATCTAATGGTGTAGTAGAACGTAAAAATAGAACAATTCAAGAAATGAGTAGGACTATGTTAAATGAACAAAACATACCACAAAAGTTTTGGTGTCACGCTGTAGATACTTCTACATATATCCTAAATAGAGTTTTAATTAGACAATTTTTAAATAAAACTCCTTATGAAATTTATCGAGGCAAAAAGCCTACATTAGGATATTTTAGAGTTTTTGGAAGCAAGTGCTTCATTCTAAACACAAAGGACTATCTCACTAAGTTCGACCCAAAGTCGTATGAAGGTGTATTCCTTGGGTATTCACAAAACAGTAAAGCATACATTGTATTAAACAAGGAAACATCAAGAGTCGAGGAATCGTTGAACGTAACATTCAACGAAAGTCCACCTCCCTCTAAGACATCACCTTTGGTAGATGATGACTTAGTTGAAAGTCAAATGGTTAATGATATTGAAAACATTGAAAACGACAATGAACCCATAAAAGGAGAAATTATTAATATTAAAGAAACTAAAAGTCATCCATTAGAAAACGTCATAGGAAAACTTAATGAAAGAACATTAAGATCCAAAGCTCAAAATGAAAGCAATTATTTTTGTTTTATTTCAACGGTTGAACCCAAAAACATAGACGAGGCAATAAAAGATGAATCTTGGATAATTGCTATGCAAGAAGAACTAAATCAATTTATTAGAAATGATGTTTGGACATTGGTTCCTCCACCTAAAAACCAAACCATAATCGGCACCAAATGGGTCTTTAGAAATAAAATGGATGAAAATGGTATTGTATCTAGAAATAAAGCTAGGCTAGTAGCTCAAGGCTACAATCAACAAGAAGGTATAGATTACGATGAAACTTTTGCACCCGTAGCTAGACTTGAGTCTATTAGGATATTACTTGCATATGCATGTGCACATGATTTTAAGTTATTTCAAATGGATGTCAAAAGTGCTTTCTTAAATGGGTTTATAAATGAAGAAGTATATGTTGCACAACCTCCCGGCTTTGCCGACTTTGAAAAACCAAATTATGTTTTCAAACTTAAGAAAGCTTTATATGGACTTAAGCAAGCACCAAAAGCTTGGTATGATCGACTTAAGACTTTCCTAGTTGACCATAAGTATACCATGGGCCTAGTAGATAATACTCTCTGCACCAAGAAAAAGGGATCACATATTATTATAGTCCAAATATATGTGGATGACATTATATTCGGTTCAACTTGTCAAGAGTTATGCGACGATTTCTCAAAAATCATGCATGACGAGTTTGAAATGAGTATGATGGGGGAACTAAACTTTTTCTTAGGTCTCTAAATTAAACAATTAGAAGATGGGATATTCTTCAACCAATCAAAGTATATCAAAGATATGCTTAAGAAGTTTGGTCTTGAAGACTCAAAACCCATGAGAACACCCATGTCCTCCGAAACCAAACTCACTAGGGATGAAGAAAATGAATCCGTAGATAGCACTAAATATAGAGGAATGATTGGTAGTTTACTCTATCTTACGGCTAGTAGGCCTGACATTATGTTTAGTGTTTGTCTATGTGCACGTTTTCAAGAAGATCCAAAAACGTCCCATCTTGAAGCCGTTAAAAGAATATTTAGGTACATCAAAGGTACTACACACTTAGGATTATGGTATCCCAAAGGAACGGGTGTAGAAACCATAGTGTATACCGACTCAGATCATGCAGGTGACTATGTTGATAGGAAAAGTACTAGTGGAATTTGTACTTTTGTAGGATATTGTCTCACATCATGGTTCGCTAAGAAACAAACTGCCCTCGCAATCTCAACAACAGAAGCAGAGTATGTGTCTGCAGGAAAGGCGTGTCAACAAGCACTGTGGATGAAACAAGCTCTTGTCGACTATGGAATTGAACTCAACAACATTCCCATTCTTTGCGACAACAAAGGTGCTATCGATTTAAGCAAAAATCCAGTCCAACACGCTAGAACCAAACATATTGAAATACGCCATCACTTTCTTCGCGACAATGTACAGAAGGGAATCATCTCAATTGAGAAAGTTTCCTCAGAGGACAACATTGCCGATATCCTCACTAAACCACTTAAACGTGAACCTTTCAACTATCTTAGACTTGGATTAGGATTAATGGAACCTAGTGATTAGGAGAAACATTAGTATAAACATTAGTTTAGCCACACACGACACTAAACCAAAACATGTGTTCTGAATCCGCGGATCCAATCGACAACAAAGACGGATCCTTTGTATGGGATCCGCCGGATCCGCCGCATGCTAAGTTCAGTTTATTATTTAATAAACAAGAACAAGCACTATTCACTCCTCACTCCAAAACATATCACCTTACTATAACTCGACACACACTTAATCTCCATCACATTTTGGACCATTTTCTTCCACTAATTTGTGCTTCTAACATCACTGTAAGTATTCTTATCACATTTATACTCCTGATCTGCGTCTAGGATTTCCATTTCATGCACAAAACCAAACTTGGGGTATATGCATAATTCTTGAAAAATCATGAAACATATTTATTGCATTATACTTAAAAACATGTTTTTCTTAGTTAGGAATTGCATCTCATAGCACATTGTCTTAATTTAACAAAAGCCCCATGAAAATTTTTCACTAAAATCTTCTAACGACTAGGTAAAATGATTTTTTCTTACATTGTTCATACAAATGCAAAAACGTTATCTTTTAGACTTCACTTGCATAATGTCTCTTGAATGCTAAAGGGAATACATAACTAATATGTATTTTCGGGTACATTCAACCGTAGCTACATTGAAATAGGAGTGTTTGGGTTATCTCTCGTTTGTAAACAAAACTTGCATAAACTAATTTTTCTTGCATCAAAAGGAGTCGAGATAACCGCACCTCCACATTGTCCCCATGTAGGCACACACTAGGAATGTTACACTTCCTTCGATCATTTAAACTAAAACTATGTCACTTTTGTACTTAGGAAAATCATGCCTCCCGCAACCAACTACGATCACAAGAAAACCGTTGACTACTTACCCAAAGTCCACAAAACCAAAGGTTTAACCGATGCCCAAATCGAAATTTTCAAAGTCTTAGAGAAAAAGTATGTTCATGAGGGTAGAGCCGTAGATGCATCTTTTTATGAAGGCACTCAACTTAGGGAACAATTAGCCGCAATTCAATTTGATTCTCTTTTAGACATAGATGAACCAATCATTCCTAGGTTCATACTTGAGTTCTATGCTAGTGTAGGTCTTAGCTTGAGTGATGAAGGTTACTTAAGTCTTCACTTTACTCTAAATGGAAATCTTGTCAACATCCCTCTTGATCAATTTGGTGAGGTCTTAGGAATTCCAAGTCAAGGTACATGTATTTATTCGGACAAATGGTCCTTAACAATCTTAGACTCCAATTTCGATAGGACGGCACCATATGCCACTCCTCTCCAATCAAAAGAAGTGATTAGGGAACATCTCTTCATTCCTAAGAACAACCCCACAAGAATGTATCGTGGTCGTGAAGTTGCTAGAGATCCATTCGCAATGGAACTTAATGAACTAAGACCCGAATTCAAGAAGATGGAGGATGTGTTAAGGGCTAATGTAATGTGCACCATAGGAAACCGTGATCATATCAACGCTTGTTTATGCCACATGATGTACAACATCTCTACTCGTCAACCCTTCAATCTTGCTTATTATGTTGCCAAACGAATGTGTGACATTCCGGTTCAAAGCAAGATTGCAATGCCTTATGGTATGCTCTTAACCCGACTTTATAGAGCCTTTGCACCCGCTCGTCCAAACCATCTAGGCTTTGTTCCGGATTACAATGAAATTGAACACACCTTCGTTCCTTTGAGTGATTTTAGGGTTAGTGTTGATAAGGGCAAACTTCCTCGTGTTCCAACATCATCCTCATCATCTTCCATGAGTGAAGATGATGGTATGCCAAATTCTAGGATTCCTCCACCCGAATACTTGAGCCATCTTCCTCTAATTCCACATGAATCCGCTGAGTATCGAAACATCAAAGGAATGGTGAAGAATCTGGGGCGTTGGATGAAGAAATTACACAAGGGGATGAAGAAGTTGAAGATGAAGCTGAGTTAATGGAGTGTTTGGTTTTAAACAATGTTGGATATTGTGTTGTTAAATTTCTATGTGTCTTGAATTTATCTGCTAATACTTATTGTGTATGTGTAATAACTAACACTTGCAGGTAGATAACCATCACGGTTATCAATTTTTCGGGTTATTGCCTATGTTTGGCATAACACCTAAAACGGTAAGTTTCTAAGTATGGATTTAACTATGTGCAATCATGTGTTAATATTATCATATTTAGTTGTTTTGCTATACATATTAGATGTTAAGTAAGGTCTAGATGAATTTTCGGGTTTTCGTCGAAAAACGCGAAATATGACATATGTTCTGTTTACTTTCTTAGTTTTAGGCCTGCGGATCCCGCGAATCCCAAAATAAGGATCCGCCAAGGCTTATCGTTGGATCCGCCAAACGCCAGCCTGCGGATTTGGCGGATTGAACAATAAGGTTCCGCATTTGTATCCACTTGGATCCGCAGGATTCCCAGTAAAATTATAAAACTTTTTCGACTTATCCCAACTCTTAAATCTTAGTGTTTAGTATCATTTAGGATCTATTCACTGATCATAATTCATCTTAGAATCATTTAGGAACTCTTAGAAACTTAGGAACAAAATCTCCCACCAAAATTTAAATTTTTGAATTTTAGGTGTAAGTTACCAAACTGATACAAAGAAGGAACCCTTGTTAGGGATCCGTCAAATCCGTGGAAATATCAAATCATCAGATTTTCCACTATCCTCTTGTATTAACTGCATATCCAACACATATTACTCAACCAAAGCTAAATGGATTGACTTCCTTGATATGACCTGCACAAATTTTTGTTCCAAATCATTAGTAACCAACATTCTCTATTGGATTCACATCAAATCCAAACACACAGACTCACAAACCTTCTGTCTATAAATTAGTACCTTAGGATCATTTCTTCACACAACAAACACTTCCTCTCCTGTACACTTTAGATATCCCTCTTCACCATGACCAAGTCACACAACTCTTCCACATCTAGAACTCCGAGAAGAACAGCCCGCATCAGTGTTAAACCTTGCTGTTTTATCAACTTAGCAAACTCTTCATCTGAGGAAAATTCTCCTCTCAATATATCATCACCCATTGCTAGTGAAAATTTTCTTACACTCTCCACCCCAACACCATCACATGTTGTTATACAAAACACCACCACCAACCATTACTCCAATGGCCTCTACTCCACCACCGGCTCCATCACAGACTGTTAGATCACCATCACCACCAAAATCACCTAAACTACAACCCTTGGAATTATTTAGGACTCCTCCTACATCACCACATCTTGATGACTTAGAAGAACTTTCACCAAAACTACCCAATCTTCCACCCATGACTTTTGAAGGTCAACAACCCATGCTTTTTCACCCGGTTTACCCGGATATCCATGGCCCTTTATACCATGATGCACAATCATCCCAACCTCAACAAAAACCTCTATCACCCACATCCACTCTAGTTGCCATTGACGAGGCAATGTGGATGAATATGCCTCACACCCAAGAAGAGATTAGTGAAGAGCTCAATCGTCTTTACACTCTCTCGGGTATGGTTGACCATCGCCTTCATGAAGCAATGGACATCCAAAACATTCTTATGAACTCCCTCCAAACACCACAACAACCATCCAACAACAACAACACCCAACCACCATCACCACCACCACCACAAAACTTGGACCCTAGTCTTCCGCCCGGTTTCTCAACTCATGATTGCGCACATTGTGAGAGAACGGCTCATTTGGCCCAAAGGACCAACATCTTGGTCCATGAGCTTCAAAACGAGATGAGGTTCATCTTGAACCATGTTCTTGAACGTTTAAACGCAATCTCTCATCCCTCTCAATAGGAGCTCTTTAGATTAGTTGTTTGTTTAGGACCTTTTTATTTTTTTTTGGATGTCTTCTTATTTGTAACATCATTTCACTATTGTGACTTTTGTCACAAAATTTTCAATCTATATGAATGTGATGTTTTTATGCTTATGAGTGATCAACATATTGCATATTATCATTATCATTATGAACTAACATTCCTATATTGCATACATTATGTCTTGCATATGATTACTTTAGGTACAAATTAACATCAGACACTTAGTTTGACTTTTTAAAGTCAAACATATTGAAAAGCTTGTTTGGAAGAACACTTAACAAGCATTCTATTTCTTCATTGAAGTCATTTCATAACTAACACTTCATTTGCAGCATATCATACCCTTCAATAGTATACGTTGGTACTCGAGAAGTGAGGAGTATACATCGAGGGGGAGCATCTCATAAGCATCTCATATACTAACCGTTTGTTTTGTAGATTCATGCATCAATTACTTGATTACTCCATTTAGGGGGAGTATACAACAAGGGGGAGCTCTTAAAGTTCTCAAAATCGCATTCCGCTTCGCTACTCTTTTTGTTTCGACAAAAAGGGGGAGAAAGGACTAAGTTTGCATCAACTGTGAATCATCACAGTACATACATCTTTTTTTACAAAAACTTTTCTTTAATAAACAAACTTAATATATATTTTTAAGAACTCATGCTATATTTATTCTCTTGCTCAAAAATATATCTTATGTTTTGTCATCAACAAAAAGGGGGAGATTGTTAATACAAATAGCGTCCCAAAAACGTTATTTATATTCTTTGATCTTTCATTAGTTTTGTTAATGACAAATATAAGGAATATCTTTTAGCAAATAATAAATGCTAGCTTAGTCTCTTAAGTACACACTTTACACTTCACATATTAACTAAGAATTACAAGTTTAGTAACTTGTTTCCTTAAAAGGAAACTTTAATTCATAAAACATTCCATGACATCATTGTATGCATCACATACAATATCTTAGTTAGATATGCAAGCAACATAGTTGACATTTGAAGATCTTGGATGATATGGTAAGATACAACTAAGATATGGTAAGAGACAACTATTACATAGCTGTCACATCCCACGGATCCAAGTCCTATAAAGGACGGATCCCTTTTGAGGGATCCGCCGGATCCGTGAGCTGAAGATCAGCTTGCCTATAAATAGGAAGCTGATCATTTGGCTCTCTCATCACTCATATAGCTTAAACACATATATTCATTCAGTACATACCTTACTAACATCATTCATAGTTGCTTTTCACTTTGATCATCCATTTTGTAGAAAGGAGATCAAGCATTCAAGGATCTACAGAACCGTAATCCTTTAGTTGCATTACTGTGTGATCTTGTAGTTTGTTTCACACATCATATCTATCATTTGTAATCAGTGAGTGTGGTTAGTACTTTAGTCCTTAAAGTACAAAGAGTGTAGGGAGTGGTTGTACCCTTGTAAAGAACTCGACATCTAGCTTAGTGTCGGTAAAGTAATTAGGCGACGTCAGGTTGGTTTTACCTTGTGAAAGAACCCGGTGTTTAGCTTAGTACCGGAAAAGGAAGTAAGCGACGTGTAAAGGTTTTCTCCGCCTAGGAAAGGAGTTTGTTTCTTAGTGAAAGATAAACTCTCGAGTAGGAAACTCGGGGAGTGGAGTAGGGCAAGGAATAGAGTTCTTGTAGCCGAACCACTATAAACAACTGTGTCGTGTGGTTTGATCTTTCCTCTCTTTATCTTTTGTTTACATTGTGTGATTATTTATTTGTGATTGTTTCCTTTGAATTAACATATAGTAACAAAGCAAATAAAACTTTAAAAACGGTAAAAAACTATTCAACCCCCCTTCTAGTTTTCCACATAAAGGATTACCACCTTTCAAACTAAAGTCGGGTACAAATATGAAGTTTCTTTCTATTACAACCTTAGGCTCATACTTTTCTTGAACAAACCATCCCCACATAACCCTTTTTGTAGTCTTGATGCTTGCTCTTGTACCCCTCTTGTGATTACATGTGTTGCTAACATTCCTGGTCACAAGTCACCCACAAACATGAGGATCTACCTTAATGTTGATGCTACTGCAGTAATGGGTTCCTCCAAGCAACCCACATGATTCATCAAGTGGGTGTTTATCCACACTGTTATCGTTTAATTTAGAATCGATCACTGCGCCTTTCTCTTTTCTTTTATTACAATCGTAACACCCAACTTTTATTCTTGCCTCTCCCACTTTGAGATATTCAATATTTTTCTTTTTCTCCATAGTCGTGCTTGACTCAATAGGAGTAGGCAGCAACAAAAGCATGCGTATTATGTTGGGACAACATTAGTTAGATCTCCTCATGTTTTAATGATGACAAATTAACCTTCGAAACACATAAAATAAAAAACGTAAGCCAAAATTCTCCGGACCCAATAACTGGGCCTGGCGCGCTACCAGCGCTCCGACGCGCCAGCCCACTGTTTGGTTTGGGACGAATTTTCAAAGTCGGCTTTCCCCTTACCCGACAAATGTGGATCTTTCAATATAGGTATGAATATGTTATTTGCTTCATTGAGAACACTCGAAACGAGTTTTAGAATTAGAGGGATCCTAATTTACAAACTCCCGCTTTCGGCAAAACGTCAACTCAAGTATTTTGACAAACGCCTCTAGCCAAGGCTTTTCTAAACCTAGGGAGCTTATATATTTCACGTGACATCAAGTGAAAGTATCCATATGGCCATAATCCGTGTTTACGTCTTCTCTAATCACGGAATGGGTTTACTCCCTCATTGATCACACTAAGTCAAAGGTCCCTTTGCGTAAACGCATCCTTTCCCGTATGGGATATGCTTTACAACAATGCAAAGCACTTAACCTGTTTGCATCAAGATGATTATTGATTACGTCGATTTGTAGAAATTCACGTATTATGAGATTATGAATACTCGACGTTGAGTTACTTGAGATTATAAGTAACCTTTGATTTTCTTATCCAACACACAACCCACAATCATAATTGTCAAATCTTTTCTTCCTTAATGACATTATGATTAAGCTTTAATCAATCCTTTGATTAAACTCCTCACCAAACTAATCCTCCCACCAAGATTTCACCACCTCTTCATCTTCTACATCCAACCATCCATTTCAAAAACAAATAAACCTTCCTCACAAACCACCTCACTTCCTTACCTCCAACATTCAAAATTTGAATTTTGAATTCAAGCCAAAGGCTCACCATCAATTCAATATCTGATGAAGCGAAAAGTGTACCGCTTTTAAGGGGTCATTTAAGCTCTAAATCGTATTTATTTGATCAAATATTGCCCTAAATCGTTCCTTTTGTCATTTTAGGTACTTTTGAGGAGAAATCTGGAAAAGGAGGCATTTTGGACGTTTTTGGAGCATTAAAGTGAAGAAAACGGCAAAGTCTCAAAAATCGGCTGAAAGTTACCTTTGACGGCGTCACATTTAACCCCAGACGGCGTCATGCCTTGGCAAGAAAAGTTGGACGTGAAATTTACTCATGATGAGCCAGTGAAAATAGCATGTGAATTCTGACGGCGTCACGCTTTAACTTGATTAAGGGCGTCACGGCTTAAATCATAAGGGGACGGCGTCACGTTCAAGGTTAGACGGCGTCAAGCCTTGATAAGCCAGAATGGATTTTTGAAGAGCTAAAGAGGGACGGCGTCAAGAAGGTCATCCGGGAACCCTAAAAGCGGCGAGGTGACGGCGTCACACTCCATAAGGTGACGCCGTCAGATCCAAAAATCTATATATAGTTTTCTAATTTTTTGTCATTAGAGAGAGCTTAGTGTGTGGAATTTTGGGAGAAAACCCTAAGACGAATTCAGCTTCTTTTTCAAGGCTTTTTGCCTTGAGATCTTCCATGTTACATTGAAGATAAGTTATCAATTAATCATTCAATATGTCTATGTGTTGTTTGATTTTATCTTATTCTTGTCTTTTGATTAACATGTTAGGCTAAATTTATCTTGTGTTTGCTTAGATCTAATGAAACCTAGCTATTGATTATTGGTTATTAGTGTGTTGTTAGTTGTATTGGATGATTGTTTATCTATGTTAGGCTTAAGAAAACTGGCTAACTTCCTATTCGGTAACTTGCTTGAACGTCTTAAGAAACATGAACCAAATGCGTACTAAAGGTTTTTATGGTTGTATTTAATGCACAAGCGAATTCTAGTGATCCCATGTTAGGAGCTTCCTAGCCGGCTCGACATAGGAGTGAAGTAGGAGCTTGTAGAGTTGGGGAAGTAAGTACGCCACCCCACGAATGGTATTAAGGAATACACCCGTCATCCACGCGACTAATACACACTAATTAACCGGTAAAAGATAGTTAGGGAGTAAGGAAATCTAAGTAAACACATTTCTCTACACATAAGTTTCTCACCACATTTTATTTTCAGTTATTTATTTTATTTGCATTTGTAGTTATTTGGGTTAGTTGACTAGCAACTAATTCCGCCCACTCTTTCAAACCCGAGATTTTACTTGCTTTCATAAAAAATTATAAAAACATAAAAAGAATCTTCCTCAACCCTTAGACCTAATTAGAGTAGTCTTTCACACCTAACGAACACTATTCCCTGTGGAGAACGATCAATCCCCCGTACTTACCACTACACTATACTACATCGGTCAGGTACACTGCCTGGTGGGGTTGTAAGCCTCTTGAGATCCCTCGAGAGGTAAAACCTGTTGTAAGGTTACAAAACCACGCATCAAGTTTTTGGCGCCGCTGCCGGGGAATAGTTATTGTTTAGGTTGAATTTTTTATTTCTATTAGGTCTACTCACTAGATTCCTTTCTAGTGAGATTTTTATTTTATTTTTCTAGATTTTCTTTAGTCTATCTATTTTCTTCGTGTCTTTGTTCGTAACCATACCATCCGACATCATGGAAGATGGTAATATCCTTAACCCCAACAACCCACCACCACAACAACCACAACCACCTCCTAAAGCCCGCACTTTAGGGGGATATTCCCTAATTGTGGATGATGACCCCCCTAATATTAGAATCACTAGGAGCCGAAGCTCGATAAAGACTCTTGCCACACCCTATGCTGAACCCGAAAGGGAAATGCATAAATTAAGGCGACTCCACCAAGCGGCTGAACCATCCACGATCAATTTTGATGATGCCCTCTCCGAGGAAGAATCCAATCATCATTCTACACCTCCTAGCCCTCAACCCAATCACGATATGGAAGTTCCCGAAATCCCAATCCCTAAATGTCTCAAGGACTACTCTTCTCCCACCCCTCGTGGTTTTTCCAATGCTATCGTTTTTCCAAATGAACACACAGATGGGGTCTTGCATGCAACTGATATTTGGCTGGTCCAAAGTGTATGCAAGTTTCACGGATTGAAAACTGAAGATCCAATCCAACACATCAAGGACTTCCTGAAAATAGTGGATACCCTCCATACGGACGGAGCCACTAGAGATACCTCCCGGTTGCGATTCTTTCCCTTCACCCTTCATGAAAGAGCCGGAGACTGGTATAACCAACTTCCTTCCGAATCCATCTTCACATGGGAACAGCTTATCTCAAAATTCTATGAGAAATTCTTTCCCATAGCAAGAACTTCAAAGTTGAGAGACGAAATCCTCCGCTTCCATGTTGGACCAGCAGAACCTATTCACAAATCTTGGGTTAGATTCAAGGATCTAATTAGACAGGTCCCTCATCATGGCATTGAACTCTGGCTTCTTGTCCAAATCTTTTATGACAGTATCTCCAAAAACGACCAATTGGGCATTAATAATTCATCAAAAGGAAAAATAGCCAAACTAAGCGTTGAGGAAGGATGGAATAGAATTGAGGAATACGCGAATGATCAAGACGATACCTGGGATGAACCCGATTCGATCATGAGCATTTCCAAGATCATGAAAGAGCCTCCTTTTGCTAGCCGGGTGAGTAGATTGAATGATCAGGTATCTTATCTAGACAAGTCGCAACCAACTAAGCGGTTATCAAACCCATACTTGATCTGTGATCAATGTGGTGGCCCACATGAAGTGGAGGAATGCGAGGATGATACCACCACCGAACAAGCATGCTTGTCAAGCCACGACATCTTCGATGATCCTTCGCTCTTAACTTTCTACCAAAACAATGATTTCACCCCTTGGGGAAATCTTGTGAGAGAAGAGGGAGGAGGAGAATATCCTGACTATAAGGTTAGGAGCACTTTTGAGGATGATCTCAGGCATTCCACGTTTGAAAAGAATCTGCAACTAAATGGTCTTGACAACTTTATCAATAGCCAACAAACCAACGTGAAGGCCAAATTCGCAGAACTCAACGCCACTCTCGACGGCCTTGGCGAACCGCAAAGAGATCCTTTACTCGCCATCACCACTCGTGCTGGAACAACTACTAAGGATCCACCCTACCCAGCTCAACCATCTAACGTCATGGAACCCAACACCCCTCATGAGGAGAACGATAATGTGAACGATGAAAATCCCGAGAAAACCCCTCCGGTAACTCCATCCCCACCTACTCCTGCCAAACAGCCCCTTAAAGTCCCATACCCATCTCGCCTCAAGAATCAAAAGGTCGAAAGTGATAATAAAAGATTCTTGTCATATTTGAAGAATTCGGTCGTCACCATACCCCTTCTTGATGCATGTTATCATATGCCCAAATATAGTACATACTTCAAGAGGCTGCTCACCAACAGGAAAGGGCTCGAGGGTCTTGTAACCTTAGGAGAAGAATGTTCTGTGGTGACTCAACGAGGGCTACCAAAGAAGGTGGACGATCCAGGTAGTTTCACCTTGCCCTGTTCAATTGGATCTCTTTCAGTCAAAAATGCTTTAGCCGACTTAGGAGCAAGCATCAATCTTATGCCGCATTCCCTGTTCCTCAAGCTAGGGTATTCTGGGTTGAAACCAACCCGTATGAGCATCCAACTGGCCGATAGATCAGTCAAATACCCCTTAGGAATATGCGAGAATGTGCTGGTTAAGGTAGGGAAGTTTAAATTTCCAGTTGACTTCGTCATCCTAGAAATGGAAGAAGATGATCTTGTGCCCATCATTCTAGGAAGACCCTTCCTTGCAACTTCTCGTGCTGTTATTGATGTTCATGACGGCAAACTAACCTTACGAGTGGGGGCCGATAGCTTAACCTTCGACATCAAGGACACAATGAATCTTTCTCTCGAAGCAGATAATCAACTGTATTTCATCGAAGAAATCGATGAACTATCCGACGAGATTGATAATTGTGTAGATGAACAGGTGGAAGCTGGTTGGTTGCGAGATGAAGCTTTCTTACCCAGTTTAGTGAAGTTAGTCAATTGGTTTCATTGCTCTTGGTGGTATTTAGCCTTAGGTTAAAATCACAAATCTACAAATCTGCACAGATCCATGTTTAGCAGTCTGCACTCACTTTCTTAGGTCTGATCTATTGCTTATCTTATGCTGCTAGTAGCTGATTTTTATGTTATGAGTAGTTTTCTAGGTGTAGATTATTATTCCAATAAGTGTATCACAGTTACTAGCTTATTGGAGCTTATTTTTTAGCCCAAAGTTGCCTGTTTGGGCTGCACATGCCTTGCACCATCAGTAGTAGTAGCAGACCTGTTGCTGTGATATCAGTGCTTAGGACTCCCCTAGTGCACCCTAGTTCAACTCAGTATTCCCTTTTAGCTTAATTTTAGCATTTACAGTTTTCTTTTATTCATTTTTTCAAACTTTTTTCATTTTGTCTTAAAACTCCACTGATCAGCTTTAAATAAGCTGATTCTCAGCTTGTTTCTAAGTTTTAAAAGTGTTGTCTCTTCAAAAGTTTCTTATAATTATTAGCTTTAGCAGTTTTTTTTAAAAAAGAAAAGAAAAAAATAAAGAGTTTAAAAAGGGACAGAAGAGGGATTCGAACCTGGGTTGCTGGGTTCATACACCCATAGACTTACCACTTGCCCTAAGGCTTCTTATCAGTTTACCTTTGCAATACCTTTTATTTAACTTTGCTTTCCCAATTTAGCTTATAACCACTGATCTGCTTATTTCAGTAGCTTTTTAGGATCCTATATTTTTCCTAGATTAGTTGTAGCTTAAATTAAGTCCTGTTAATTTTTTAGAATTTTTACTTTTCATTTGCTATTTTTCCCTAAGTAATTTAGTTTAAATAGTTTTTAATTCGTAATAAAAAATAGAAAAGTAAAAAAAAAAATTATAATAAATCTTTTTTTCAAAATTTTCTTTTATTATTTAGAACTTAGGAAAATTAATTTGATGCCCGTAGGATTTATATTTCGTAGATTTCATGGTTTAGTTTATCACGTTTACGTTTTTAATTACGTTAATTGTTTTTAGTTGTAATTTTTTAAGATTTCCCTAGCCTATTTATTGTTTCCCGTAGTTGTAATCCAAATCCAAAATCTCTCAATTTTTATATCTCAAACACGATTCACAAACCCGATTACACAAATCCCATTCATCCTTCATCGGGGATAACGACCCGGGTTACACATACTTCACTTGTGTTTCCTTGGAAAAATATGACTTGATCTCAACCGATCAAATTTTGGCGCCGCTGCCGGGGAAGGTTGTAGCGGATTTTTAAATCTCGTTTGTCGTTTCGTGTTTTATAAACCATCTTTGTGAAGGTTTATAGTAAATTTGTGAATATTTTCTAAAAAAAAAAATAATAAAAAATAAAAAAACTTTGTCTAAGGTGTTTACAAAAACAAAAGAAAATAAAATAATATATCCTCACTTCTTTGAAGTGTTGTAAACCATTCCGAATTTCCAACAAAACGAATCGTGAATTAATTGTTTTTCGGATTATCTTGAAATTACAACCTATACAAGTGGTTTAAGGATGGTTTGACATTAAATTGACAAACCGAAAGAGGCGGGTTTTTAATCAGCTTTCGAGCGGACCTTTGCTTCTCCGCCACTCTGCGAGTAATTTTAAGAGAAACGAGTTTCGATTGACGAATCGATCACAAAAAAAAAAAAAAAAAAAAAAAAATCCAAAAAAATATTTTCATCTTCAAATTTGGTTTTCTTTTTAAACTTTTGTTTCTTTTTTGGTGTATGAACACCCGTTCTTCTACACCCAATCTTCGTTCACCAGTTTCCGATCCCGAAAGAATTATTCGTCAAGGTCGACGTCTTGATTTTCAAGACGACGAAGACATGGAAACGAATATAAACAATGATGGGCCAGCTCCCGATCTCCGAACGATGGAGGAGTTGTGCCAACCAACCATGCAAGGACGGGGCGGACCTATTGCTCCCGTCAACATCCAAGCCGCGGATTTTGGACTTAAACATCATATGATCCAACAAGTCCAAACTTCGTGCCAATTTCATGGTTTGCCGGGTGAAGATGCAAACAAGCATCTCGATAAATTCATCACGGTAACCCAAAGTATGAAACAGCAAGGGGTCACCGATGACGCCCTTCGCTTATATCTTTTTCCTTATTCGTTGACGCATCATGCCACCGCTTGGTTTGATCGTCTTCCCAAGAATTCAATTCATAGTTTCGATGAAATGACTTCAAAATTCTTGGCAAAATATTTCCCACCATCGATGGTGACGAAATTGAGGAACGATATAAGCAACTTTCGCCAGCTTCCCGATGAATCTTTATTCGAAGCTTGGGAACGTTATAAGCTATCCATTGATCGATGTCCTAATCATAATATGTTGCTTGTTACCATAATAGACACATTCTATAATGGTTTAACATTACGACATCGTGAAACGATCAATGCTGCGGCCGGTGGTACCTTTATGAAAAGGCGACCCGAAGAGTGCTATGATTTAATTGAAAACATGACCGCCCACCACAATTATTGGGATTCCTCCGCCGAGAGGAATGAGTCATCTAAATCTATCACTACGGACTCTTCATCCGAGATAGCTTCACTCACTAAAAGAATGGATGATTTATCCACTGCTGTTTTGAGGCTACATCAAAATAACCTTCAAAACAACAATCAACAAGCAAATGTGGTGAATCAAAGCTGCGTAACATGTGGTGGTCCACACCCATATTTTGAGTGTCCAGCCACCGGTGGCAACACTCAAGAGAGCGTTTATGCTGCTTCGGGATCCTATAATCAGGGAGGTAACACTTACCAACCCCAAGGAGACCGTAATCTGTTAAGCTATCGCTCCAACAATTTTTTTGGACCACCCGGCTTTAACCCTCAAAATCCAAATGGGCAAAACCGAAGTGCCCAATTCAATCAAAACCAAAACAGAATGAACCAAGGTTTCCAAGGTTTTCAAAATCAAGGTTTCCAAAACCAAGGCAATCACCAAGGTTTTCAAAACCAAGGAAATCAAAACCGAGTTCAAAATCAGGGAAATTTCAACCAAAATCTGGGGAATGTTCAAAACCGAGGACAAAATTTCAATCAAAACCAAGGTTTTAACCAAAATCAAACGTCCACGGAGGAATTGTTGAAACAATTCATGAAATCCCAAGATGAAACCAATCGGTTGATGGCCACCCAAATAAATGAGATCAGAAAGTCTTTAAATGATCGACCCTCGGGCTCAGGAACTCTTCCTAGCACCACGATCGCTAACCCGAGGGGCGATGTGAAGGCGATCACAACAAGGAGTGGTGTCCAATATAATGGACCCAAAATTCCAACTACCTCTTCTTCTCTTCCTCCAAAGGTAGTTGAAATTGAGACCGAGGAGACAACGGACAAAGTGCATTCTTCAAGTTCACAAAGTACCGCACACGTCCAACCTTCGGTGGTCCCAACCCAAATTCCGGAACCCGATGTTCCGAAGTCTCAACCTAAACCTTCTATCCCATACCCATCTAGACTTAATGACCAAAAGCTCCGCGAAAAAGCTAGTATCCAAATTGAGAAGTTTTTACAAATCTTTCAAGATTTACACTTCGACATTAGCTTCGCGGATGCTCTTCTTCTCATGCCAAAGTTTGCTTCAACAATCAAAAATTTGCTAAGTAACAAAGAGAAATTATTTGAACTAGCAAAAACTCCTCTAAATGAGAATTGCTCGGCGGCTCTCCCTAAAAAGCTTCCGGAAAAGCTTGGAGATCCAGGAAAATTCCTCATTCCTTGTGATTTTCCGGGCATGGTTCAATGCTACGCCTTGGCCGATCTTGGTGCAAGCATTAACCTTATGCCGCTGTCCGTTTGGAACAAGCTTTCTCTACCCCCACTTACTCCCACATGTATGACTCTTGAGCTAGCCGATAGGACTCTTACTAGTCCTAAAGGTGTAGCCGAAGATGTTTTTGTGAAAGTGGGGAAGTTCCATTTCCCGGCTGATTTCGTCGTAGTTGATTTTGATGCCGACCCCCGAGTTCCTCTTATACTTGGAAGATCTTTCTTGAGGACGGGTCGGGCATTGATTGATGTTTATGGTGAGGAACTCACCTTACGTGTTGATGATCAAGCGGTGACATTTAAGCTTGACCAAACTATGAGATACTCCTCCACTCACAATGATACATCGGTTAATCGTATTGATGTGATTGATGTTGCTTCTGAGGAGTATGCTCAGGAAATTTTAGGATTTGTAAACAAATCCTTGAGTGACAATCCCACTCCTCCTTCTTTTCAACCTATTCTTTCCGACTCTTCCCCTTCCCTCACTCCGTTTGAGGGAAGTAATTTCATTTTGGAAGAGATCGAGGCCTATCTTAAGGATGATTCAATTTCACTGGAAATTGATTATGCTGACATTGATCTGGAGGGAGATATTCTCTTGCTTGAGAAATTGCTTAATGATGATCCATCACCTTCTCTCCCTCCGAAGAAAATTCAAATTGAAGAAATCAAAGAACTTGAGCCAACTAATCCTCCGGAGCCCGAGCTCAAGGATTTACCTCCTCATCTTGAATATGCTTTTCTAGAAAATGATGACAAATTTCCCGTCATTATTTCTAAAGAATTAAAAGATGAGGAGAAGGTTCAACTTCTTGATGTGCTTAAGAAGCACAAGAGTGCCATTGCTTGGCAACTCTCGGATATCAAGGGTATTGACCCTAGATTTTGTACTCACAAAATCTTGATGGAGGATGACTTCAAACCCACGGTTCAACAACAAAGAAGGGTGAATCCGAAAATTCATGAGGTGATAAAAAAGGAGGTTCTAAAACTCCTTGATGCCGGAATGATTTACCCCATTTCTGATAGCCCGTGGGTTAGTCCCATCCATTGTGTCCCCAAAAAGGGGGGTATGACCGTTGTTACCAACGAAGAAAATGAGTTGATTCCTACACGCCTCGTCACGAGATGGAGAGTGTGTATTGATTATTGAAAACTCAATGATGCTACCCGTAAAGACCATTTTCCGCTTCCTTTTATGGATCAAATGCTTGAGCGTTTAGCGGGAAATGAGTTCTATTGTTTTCTTGATGGCTTTTCCGGGTATTTTCAAATACCAATTGATCCCCAAGATCAAGAAAAGACCACCTTTATGTGCCCTTACGGAACATTTGCTTATCGATGTATGCCTTTCGGCTTATGCAATGCTCCGGGCACGTTTCAAAGGTGCATGATGGCCATATTCCATGACATGATCAAGAAAACAATGGAGGTCTTTATGGATGATTTTTCGGTATACGGAAATTCTTTCTCTTCTTGCCTCTCCCATTTAGACAAAATGCTTAAACGGTGCGAAGACACCAATCTTGTTCTAAATTGGGAGAAGTGCCACTTTATGGTCAAAGAGGGCTGATGAACTCAAATAAGTACATTTTATTACTATCATTTATCCTATTAATTTAACTTGTTTTACTATATTATGTATGAGGATTGATACTTAATCGTTCACTTTTGTAATTCTCAGGTAAAAACAAGCATTTGGTGAAACTTAGCGATTTTGGACTGATTATGGAGCAAAACATGCAAGAAGTTAAGAGTCTACTGAAATGAAGAAGATCAAGACTAATCTGCTCCAGATGCGCCGCATCTCACTCATTACATACGGCGCATCTCTATTAAGATATAACCAGATACGATCCAAGATACAAGAGGACATGCGCCGCATCTAATCATGGAGTTACGCCGCATCTTCTGGCGGTGTACGAATATTCCTAAATATTATAATCTTGGACCCCACGCGAAGTTAAGTCAATGCGCCGCATCTACTTACTAGATGCGCCGCATCTTCCCTCAGACAGAAACTATAAATACCCCAAGACCAGACGAATTCCGAAGCTTTTGGTCAGACATATATCAGAACCGAAGAGCAGAACCCTAGGACGAATTCAGTCAAGGAGGCAGCACAAGACACACCAAACGAAGATACAAGAGCTGTAAGAAGGTGCTGCATGTGTTTAATTCATTAAGTAGTTTTGTTTTATTGTGTTAGCAAACTTTAATTCATCAGGATTGGTGGCTTGTGTAATGTGACAACGAAAGATTGCACTCCCTTTAATACTTGCTTTCCCATCAATTAAAGTTTATATGTTGATGTCTTTGGTTACTACTTATTAGTGCATTGATAACCTCTGTGTTTATTAGTGGCTTGCGGGCATTTGACTGCGGAAAATAATGTGGCTCCCACGGTTATTACTAAATTGATCACTTAGGAATAACTTTTAGACATAAGTAATCATTAAGGGTTTACTCGCCGATAAGATTAGGACCAACGAGAAAGGGTTAACTACATACACTTCATATAAAGCTATCAATAAAACAAGTGACAATCTACTTAATTATAAGGACAGCCCTCTTATTGTCTCGAGTATTTATCTGTGTACGTGTGTGCTACTTGCTGATTCGTGCCTATTGGTTTATTTTATTATTTAATTGCAAACAAATCGTGCCAGTCTCTCAGGCTGAAACCCCCTTGCGTTAGGATATTAAAATACTGATTAGAATAACGAGATAATACGTTCCACTCTTAGTGATCGACACTCTACTTACCATTATATTCATACTGACCGGGTACACTGCTCGTTAAGTGTGTGTGTTATTGATAAGTCGGCTAAATATAAATTTAAAACTTGAGTAGGCATTAAAACTGCTAAACCGCAACGACACATCACGCGCATCAAGTTTTTGGCGCCGCTGCCGGGGAGTGAATTGTTATTATCTGTTAATTTGATTAGTATTTTAATTAGGTTTTTCTTTTTATTAGATTAATTGCATCATTGTATTATTTTGCATATTTGTTGTATTGTGTGTTAATTGTTTTCTTTTATTTTTGTGTGTTTATTTTTGTTTGTGTGTTTTTATTTGTTTTTATTTTTCGTATTTTTTCTGTTCTGCTATCGTTGTACTGTGCTAAATCAAACGATACGGCGCATCTGATCTCTCAGATACGGCGTATTGCGTTTAATTTTTATAAAATACAACGCGTTTAATTAATTCGATACGACACATCTTTTCCCCAAGATACGGCGTATCTGTTTTTAATAAGAAATTTTTTCTAAGCGATAAAGTAATACGACGCATCTGTTTTAGCAGATACGGCGTATTTGTTTTTGATAAATTTTTTTTTCTAAACGTTAACGCCATACGACGCATTTGCTTTAGCAGATACGGCGTATCTATTATTTTAATTAAAAACAGTTTGCGAATTATTAAACAGATACGACGTATCGATCTCTGTCGATACGGCGCATCTTCTGAATCAAAAATCTTGTATTTTTAAACGTAACGAAAATACGGCGCATTAACTTTCGTCAATACGACGTATTTAATTTTAAATAAATATCAATTTTTGATTAATTAATTCGATACGGCGCATTCATAAATTCTAAGCGGCGTATCTATTTTCTGGATAAAGGCTGATTAAATTTTATCGATTATAAGATACGACGTATCCAACTCTTTGGATACGGCGCATCGTCTGCAGATATCAGCTATTTGTATTCATATATCCGTTTCTAAATTCATTAATTTTTCTTCTTAGCGAACAGATCCTACTGATGCTTTTGTGATTATTTCAGAAGGAAAATGGAAGGATTCGGAGAACTAATTGACTTCGACTTCCAAGCCAATTTTATGAACGATGTATTAGTGCATGAAAAATCACCCGAACATTACAATGGGGACTACATTGAACTTAATGACCTTTATGGACCATTAGAATCCAATGACTTATTCATGGATGATGCGGAATCTGAGTTAGAAGAAGGAGAAATTCTTGATAGTCCAAAAATTAACGTTATTAATACTAGGAATTACGATGAATTTGAGGGGTATGATGGTTCTTGGGACTATGGTAGAAGGATCCACGCCGATTGTGCTTACAATTTGCAATTCACATGCATGATTGGGTACAAGTGTATTGACGCCAATTTCTTTCCTACTTTACCAATCAATGTCATGTCAAGAAAGTTTTACAATTACATTATGAGAAATAAAGTGGAGTATAAGGGAAAGAATGTAGTTGGTGCCTTCATTAATGTCCCGATATTCGTTGGACGCTTTACTATTGTAACTGAGTTCGCCGTTGTTGATGACATGAATACCTATTGTGACAGCAATATGGTTGACGTGATTGTTGGAAAACCATTTTGTAGGGAGATCACTATTAATGCAAAACGATTTGAAGGAACGATCACCTTTCAATGTGGAAACGACATTATCACTTATATGATGCCCCGAACTCATCCTGGATTTAAACATGCCACTAGTAGGATCTGCTACAAATTTTCTCCATTCCTTTTTATTAGTGATGATGACATGAAGAGAGGGATTGAGTACCCATATCAAATAATGGATGGATTCTACAATGGAGTTTTGAATTTGGGACATGAATATATACGTGACGATTTAGTTGCTAAATGGATCCTACGTGGCCATGTAGGAATCAATGATCGATATTAAAGAGCTGAACGTGAGTCTAACTTGAAGACTCTGGAATAAAGACAAGTGCTGGCCGGGAGACAACCCGGAGAATTTCTATTATTCTGTTTTCTGTGTCGAGTCAGTCAGGCCTGAATGAGGATACGGCGCATCTCAATTCTGAGATGCGACGCATCTCCTGCAATGGTCATATCTTATTTTATTTTTCTGCATTTTTATTTTCGACTTTAAAACTATTTATCAGTTTATTTTAATGCGGCGCATCCCTGGTTAAGGATGTGGCGCATCTTTATTCTGATCCGTATTAATTCCAGGCTCGATACGGCGTATCTTCTTCCATAAGATACGGCGCATCGACTGACCTGATGATTTTCAGTTTTAATTTTTAAGTTTTATTTTTCCTAACTACTAATGTATTATGCAAGTTTGAACCTTTCTTATCTTAGGTGTATTTTAAAGTGTTGGTGGTATTATAGTTTCCTGGATTTCCTGTGGATACATCAAGTATTAAGCTTTAACGTTCTCATCCACAAGAAAGATGATTTTTGCTCTTATCAAATGGAGGATCATACCGAGCAAATCTCAGGGGAGTTTTCCTGTTCTAATTCTTTTATTTTCCAGTTTTTAACCTTTTATACAAACAACGAGGACGTTGTTTAACTTAAGTGGGGGGATTGGAGAATTAGAACACTTAACAATTACTTGTCCTGAACTTTTTCAAAAATTATGCTTAAAATGTGCTTAATATATCAAACTTAAAAATTTTTTAGCATGTTTTTGTTTAAGATCTAAGTTGCATAGCTGCACACAAGACGTTATTTTCAAAAATTGTGATTTTTCAAAATTCACAAATCTATGAGTGTGCCGGTGACTTGTAAACTTTAGAACTTGGCTTGTATACTATTCGAGACCACCATAATGAGTATTATTTATATAATTGGAATGACTTGTCTAAATTGGTAAAATTCTAGGATTACACCCAAATAGCCTATTATATGTTATGTGTTATTAACTAACTACACTGGTTAGTTAACCCCCGTATAAACCCTTTTGTTACTCTCATTTTTAGAGTAAGATACCCCTAGAAAAACACTCAGAGCCATTCCTTTCGTTTCTTACACCTATGTTTAAAATGTTTCGTTACACCCTTACACCTTAGCCTACCCTGTAGATTAGAATCCGTGGTTGGTTAATTGCTATAGGCAAAGTGTGTTTCCTTACATTACCTGTGTTCGCGTGCGTAATTCATTATCTTTGGTTAGGTCGGGAAATTGCACAATGCAATTGGAGTGAAAGTAAATATTGTATATCTTTGAGTTTGTTTTTCGTGTGTTTACTACTTTCACTATTACCGTTATTTCTGAAGTATGAGAAGTATGGAAAAATTATCCAGAATTATCATTATAGTGATGTGGTGAAAATTTACACATCTATGTCTATGTTTAAAAAAAAAAAAAAAAAAAAAAAAAAAAAAAAAAAAAAAAAAAAAAAAAAAAAAAAATTCGAAAAAAAATAAGAAAAGAAAAAGAAAAAGGAAAAGTTGGATGTTTGTTTCAACCAACTTATGTAAAGTTATGTAAGTGGTTCATATGGCCACTATTTGTTGTACTATATCTATGGATTGAATGGGAATTGGCAGTTAAGGGAACGCCAATTAAGGTTTATTCTTTGATTAAGATCTTATTGAGTATAATTCGTGTCTACCTAAGCGTGTGTTTCAAGTGTTAAAGCGTGAGTTATTCGATGATATGAGTCTTATTCATAGGATGGTTGGGATAGTGATTAACCACACTTATGATTTTAATTTATTTGTTTTGTTTATTTTTCATTTTACACCAATTTATATCCCAAATGTTATCCATGCCCTATATTATTCTTTATCCAACCAAACCTTTGATTTATTAAGATTAGGGATTTGAGTAATCTTAAGTATCGTAGTCGTGGATTCGGCTATGTATTTATGATTTTGTCGCCCTTTTTGATATATTATTATTGGTGAAGTTTGGACCTATCTTTAGCCTATTCGAGTTAAGGATTTGAGCAATTGCAAGTATCGTGTTCGTGGATTCGATCATGTATTTGTGATTTTGTCGCCTTTTCTGGAATTTGAGATCGATAGTGATCAAGAATAATTAACCCTTAAGCCTAAAAAACCCTTTTTACCGCTTTAGACTTGTTATTCCTTAGCTTTAGTGGAGGAGATGTGTATACTTGCCAAGCTTATGATAGAATATTCGTCACGACTGGACAGTTAAACGATTAGATTTGCTTTTATCAGATTATTTTATTTTACTTCTAATTCGTTAAGTGTTTAGTTGTGTGATTATGAAATAAACGAATACATGCTTAAATATAAAAATAAGTCCTAACATCCTTTAGGATACATTTTCATAAGAGAAATTCTAAGGTTTACTTGGGGACAAGTAAAGTTCAAGTGGGGGGATATTTGATGAACTCAAATAAGTACATTTTATTACTATCATTTATCCTATTAATTTAACTTGTTTTACTATATTATGTATAAGGATTGATACTTAATCGTTCACTTTTGTAATTCTCAGGTAAAAACAAGCATTTGGTGAAACTTAGCGATTTTGGACTGATTATGGAGCAAAACATGCAAGAAGTTAAGAGTCTACTGAAATGAAGAAGATCAAGACTAATCTGCTCCAGATGCGCCGCATCTCACTCATTACATACGGCGCATCTCTATTAAGATATCACCAGATACGATCCAAGATACAAGAGGACATGCGCCGCATCTAATCATGGAGTTACGCCGCATCTTCTGGCGGTGTACGAATATTCCTGAATATTATAATCTTGGACCCCACGTGAAGTTAAGTCAATGCGCCGCATCTACTTACTAGATGCGCCGCATCTTCCCTCAGACAGAAACTATAAATACCCCAAGACCAGACGAATTCCGAAGCTTTTGGTCAGACATATATCAGAACCGAAGAGCAGAACCCTAGGACGAATTCAGTCAAGGAGGCAGCACAAGACACACCAAACGAAGATACAAGAGCTGTAAGAAGGTGCTGCATGTGTTTAATTCATTAAGTAGTTTTGTTTTATTGTGTTAGCAAACTTTAATTCATCAGGATTGGTGGCTTGTGTAATGTGACAACGAAAGATTGCACTCCCTTTAATACTTGCTTTCCCATCAATTAAAGTTTATATGTTGATGTCTTTGGTTACTACTTATTAGTGCATTGATAACCTCTGTGTTTATTAGTGGCTTGCGGGCATTTGACTGCGGAAAATAATGTGGCTCCCACGGTTATTACTAAATTGATCACTTAGGAATAACTTTTAGACATAAGTAATCAATAAGGGTTTACTCGCCGATAAGATTAGGACCAACGAGAAAGGGTTAACTACATACACTTCATATAAAGCTATCAATAAAACAAGTGACAATCTACTTAATTATAAGGACAGCCCTCTTATTGTCTCGAGTATTTATCTGTGTACGTGTGTGCTACTTGCTGATTCGTGCCTATTGGTTTATTTTATTATTTAATTGCAAACAAATCGTGCCAGTCTCTCAGGCTGAAACCCCCTTGCGTTAGGATATTAAAATACTGATTAGAATAACGAGATAATACGTTCCACTCTTAGTGATCGACACTCTACTTACCATTATATTCATACTAACCGGGTACACTGCTCGTTAAGTGTGTGTGTTATTGATAAGTCGGCTAAATATAAATTTAAAACTTGAGTAGGCATTAAAACTGCTAAACCGCAACGACACATCACGCGCATCAAGGGCATTGTCCTCGGCCATAAAATTTCTAATGCCGGGATTGAGGTAGATAAATCCAAAGTCGATGTTATCGCTAAGCTACCTCATCCCACCACTGTAAAAGGAATCCGAAGTTTCCTTGGTCATGCCGGTTTCTACAGACGATTTATTCAAGACTTCTCTAAAATCGCCCGGCCTCTGACCCGTCTTCTTGAAAAAGATGCTCCATTCTTCTTCTCTCCCGAATGCATCGAAGCATTCGGGATTCTTAAAAAGAAATTGACTGAAGCACCAATTTTAGTTGCCCCCGATTGGGACTTGCCATTTGAGCTCATGTGCGATGCTAGTGATTATGCTATTGGGGCAGTCCTGGGGCAACGAAAATCTAAGCACTTTCAGCCGATACACTATGCTAGCAAGACAATGACCGATGCTCAATCTCATTATACTACTACCGAGAAAGAGTTATTGGCCGTTGTCTATGCTTTTGAGAAATTTAGACCATATCTCGTCTTATCTAAGACCATAGTGTATACGGATCACTCGGCTCTTAAGTATCTTCTTGCTAAGCAAGATGCTAAGCCGAGATTGCTTCGGTGGATTCTCCTCCTACAAGAATTTGATGTCACTATTCGTGATAAAAAAGGAGCGGAGAATCTCGCTGCCGATCATTTGTCTAGACTTGAAAATCCCCATCAAAGTGATCTCGAGAAAAAGGAAATTATCGAAACATTTCCTCTCGAGACACTTGGGATGATTTCTTTGAAAGATGATCCAAGTACCCCATGGTTTGCCGACTTTGCAAATTACCATGTGGGGAATTTTGTTGTAAAAGGGATGTCGTCCCAACAGAAAAAGAAATTCTTTAAAGATGTGAAACATTATTTTTGGGACGACCCCTACTTGTTTAAAGTATGTGCCGATCAAGTGATTAGACGGTGTGTTCACGGCCAAGAAGCCGGTGACATTCTCATGGCTTGCCATAATGGACCCACGAGGGGACATCATGGCCCGAACTACACCGCCAAAAAAGTCTTTGATTCGGGTTTCTATTGGCCGACGATTTATCGTGATGCCCACGACTTGGTGAGGTCTTGTGACTCTTGCCAACGTCAAGGAAAAATCTCACAAAAGGATGAAATGCCTCAAAATGCAATTCAAGTTTGTGAGATCTTTGACGTGTGGGGCATCGACTTTATGGGCCCGTTCCCGTCCTCACGAGGGAACAAGTATATACTCGTGGCGGTCGATTATTTGTCTAAATGGGTGGAAGCGAAAGCGCTCCCCACCAACGACGCCCGAGTAGTTGTGAAAATTTTGAAATCTCTATTTGCTCTGTTTGGATCTCCCCGTGCTATCATTAGTGATCGCGGTACGCACTTTTGTAATGACCAATTCGCAAAAGTCATGCTTAAGTACGGTGTCACTCACCGTCTTGCGACCGCGTATCACCCACAAACAAGTGGGCAAGTGGAAGTTTCAAACCGTGGATTGAAAAGAATTCTTGAAAGGACCGTAGGGGAAAATCGTGCCTCTTGGTCGGACAAATTAGATGATGCACTATGGGCTTTCCGTACGGCTTACAAAACACCCATCGGGTGTACTCCTTATAAGCTTGTGTACGGAAAGGCGTGTCATCTGCCGATCGAGCTTGAGCACAAAGCCTATTGGGCCTTGAAGCATGCAAATTTTGACCTAAAGACTGCGGGCGATCACCGAAAGCTTCAATTGAATGAATTAAATGAGCTTCGGGATCAAGCCTACGAGAATTCTTTAATCTACAAAGAGAAAACAAAGAGAATTCATGACTCCAAAATCAAGAACCGCGTTTTTAACGTTGGTGATCGAGTCCTCCTCTTCAATTCTCGATTAAAGATTTTCTCGGGCAAATTAAAAACCCGTTGGTCTGGGCCGTTCACCATCACCCAAGTTTTTCCATATGGAACCGTCGAGTTATCTCAAACCGACGGTCCCAACTTCAAAGTGAACGGCCATAGGTTGAAGCATTACTTTGGAGGGGACATACCATCCATGGTTGTCCCGGATCTCCAAACTTTCCCCATGGACCAATGAATTCGGGGTCGAGTCAAGCTAGTGACTCGGTAAACAAAAACATTAGCATTATGGTATGTGCTTATTCACATACCTTTATTTGACCAAATCCGGACCCAAATAGACCAAAAACCCGGCCAAAATGCCAAATATATTGTGTTTTTTTGTGTTTTGTTTATGCAGGGACGGATATCGCGAAAAACCGGCAAAATCACAAGAAAATCAGGAAAACGAGCACGAGATACGGAAAAGGCTCAGAACCGGAACCGGGAAAGCCATCATTGGTCAAGAAGTACAAAATCACCCTTAGATCATCTTTTGGAAAATGGAAGATTTAGTCCTCGAGATTTCAGAAATTACAAGATTAGTCCTTATTTGCCAAACCAAAATAAAACTACAAACCTTTATCTACTTGCATAACCGGACCCAAATAAACAACCCACACCTAAGTCTTAAACCCAGTCCAACCCCTACATAGCCCAGCCCACCAATCTCCTTGACCCGATCCGCCCACCAACCCAACCCGGTCAAGTCTTACCTTTATTACCCCAGTCAAACTCAATAAAAAAAAATTATAAAAAATAAACACACAAACCCGCGCCCCCTTTCACAAACAAACCCAGAAAATTACTATTGTAAGAACCCTAATTACCGCACCCACCAAATTACCCCGTCTTAGGATTAATTACCCAATCATTGGGGTTTCTAGAAGGGTCTGACACCAAAAGAATGACACGTGGGTGTAGTTGATTGGCCAAACCACGTCATATCATCTGATCGTACGGTAGAGATTAAAGATTGAAGACCAAGGCATGATCTAAGGGTGATGGATAGCTCGAGAGCACGAGGATCGCCAGCGTGGACAGCCCAGAAGGTTCCCCTGAAGCTTATAAATAGAGTCTCTCCTCCTCTCAGTAGAATGGTCCAATTTTTATGTTTTAAAAAATTGTTGCCAATTTTATTTCTTGTCATTTTACTGCTTTCATAGTGTAATCCTTTAATTTCAGTTGTAATTTTCGTTTTCAGTTGTAATTTTTCCAAGTTATTAATGAAATACTAGTTTCCGTTTCTTACAAATTCGAATCTCTTTAAATTTTCAGTTTGATCTTAGCTTATTTGTGTTATCAGTAGTTTAAATAAACCATTTCTAGCTTATTTCCATTTTTCATTTCATATTTTGTTCACCTTATTGCAAAAATAAAATCCAAAAACATTGAAAAAAGTCAAAAAAATCCAAAAATAATCCAAAACTCCAGCTTCAATAAGCTGTTTTTCATTTAGTTTTAGCTTATGTAAGCTTACTAGCTTATTATAAGTGAATATTAGATTAAATTCTGTCATAAAATCAAAAATCCAAATAAAGGTCAACAAAAGTCAACTGTGGAAGAACATGATGATTCTGGATTGATTCTGGTAGATCAAGCAAAGAATTGGAAGTGCTTGGCCTATCTAAAGATAGGCTACTTTGGAAAATCTCTCTGTTCTAGCTGAGAGATGTTTGTAAGTTTCATTTCAATGTTTGTAGCCTAAATTTTCTGCATAAGTTAGTTTAGCTTGATTCATTGTTTATTGCTTGTTAATTTTTGATTATAAGATGTTAAGTAGCTTAAGTAATCATAGATTAGTTGATAAATCAGTTTATTCCAGTTAGTTTTAAGTGATTTGTTATATAACAGTGGCTTTAAGAAGACTTTGTTTAAGACTGTTTTAAAGCATTAGGCAAGTACTGTTCATTGGCATTTTTTCTGAGATTTGATTGAGCTTTGTTGAGATTAAGTTGTTGTTGTTAATTAGATGTTTAGGATAGTATTGAGCATTTGAAATTTTGGATCATTAGTGCAAGAGTAGTGAATCATAGGCTGCCATTTTAAGTTCTAATCAAGCTATCTTAGATCTGTGGTATCATTAGTGTTTTTGTGGTTAGAATATGGTTCTAAGTAGAGTTTAAGTGTTGGTTTTGGTTTTGCCCAGATTTGCGCCATTTTGTAGCCTGCTGTCACAGAACAGAAACATTAGTGCAGACCAGTTGCTGCACTGCTGATCTAGGCCTCAATTAGCATTCAATTGGTTTATAGATTTTGGGGCTTTTGTGATTTCTAGGTAATTAGTAGTGCTAGCTTCATTTTGCCCCCTTAAGTTTCAATTTTTGAGCTTATTTGGACTGCTTTATTAGTGCTGCAAGTTGGGTAGAAAACTATGTTAAATCTGTTTTGGTAATAATCTGTGCAGCTTATTTAAGGCTTATTGTTTGTGCTTATTTGATCTTTTTCATTTGATTTAAGCTTCCAGTAGTTGGAAATAATAGTCCTGAGCTTTTGAATATTTTTGGTCAACTATTGCTTAATTTTGGCTTATTCTAAAACTGCTTATTTGGCTGTTTGACTGATCTGAGCTTATTCAGGGTTCAAAACTATTTTTCCTAGTTTAGAAATTTTATTTTAAAGTTACTCAAAAATTTTCAGATTTTTCCTAGCTGTTTTACTATTTTTAAATCATTTAAATTGTTTTAATTAGTTTTTAATTCATAAAAAATTATTAAAAAGTCAAAAAAATATTTTTCTTTTTCCAAAAATTTTATTTTATCAGATTTAATATAGGAAAATTATTTTCACATTTTTAGGTTTTAAATTTTAGAATTTCACTTTTATTTACGTTTTATAATTCGTCGCGTAACGTTTAAAAATTCAAATTTTCGTTTTTAAGTTCGTATGTTTAGTTTAATTGTTTAATTAGCTTAATTAGTTATTTACTTTTATTATTTCATTGTTCATAGTGTAAAATCACAAATCACCACTCTTTTTCACACACATTCACCACACGTATTCGATAACGTCACGAAAACTCAATATTCGACCTTCGTTGGGACACGACCCGGGGAAAACGCATACGTTGAGTTTTACCCTTGGAAAATAATATACTCAAAAAGAATCAAACCACATTACATGGGTGACAACCCATGTTTCTGATTTCTTTCTACTTTCTAACAACTAAGAGTGGGGGGATGCCTCTGCAGTATTTTCTTTGTGTGTTGTTTGCTCGTGTTTTCAGGATTCCCTAAGATCGTGATGATTGACGCGCCTGTTTTCAATCCAGCCGCCCAATATCCGATCTTATTACTAACGATTATCTAGGGATATTTTTTTTTTAAAAAAATCCTTTTTGAAAAACCGGAGATTTCTTTTCCACACTTGGCTCTTGGTATTACCTTTTTACGTTCTAAGTTTCGGCATAATAGCCGGTACTTTGAATATTGAAGGCAATATTCAATTCTAAGTGTGGGGGGTAATTCTCGCGAATTTTGTCACTTATGTACCTTCTAGTCCCTAGTACCCCCGTTTTAACCAAAATTTTAAAAATTTTGTTATTAAAAAAAAAAAAAAAAAAAAAAAAAACGACATCAATAAAAGTGTGTTAGTCTTGATTAGGTTAGAACAAAGGGAATCTCGACTCTGCCAGAGTGTTGATCTGGCTGCTTCCTTAACGTTTAGACTAAGGTTTTACAATTTGTGCAAATGAAAATGCTAAGCGTAGAGTAGTTGGTTCTCTTTAGAGCTTATACAAGTAATCTATGGCTTTTTCTCCCAGAAGATAACTAACCTGACTTAATAAGTGCTTATTTTCAAACTTTTGAACACACAAAATCATTTTTTCATACGATTTTGAAAAATTCTAGTTCAAAGATTTATTTAAACTTCGGAACAAGCATATGTCAGAATAATGCAAAATGAAAGTGAGACGTTGCTTGAAAATTGCAAAAAGTTAAGTAATAAATAAATGTGCTAAAAAGCTAAGGTTCAAGATCGGCCCTTGGATCCTTATTTTCGGAAGGCGTTTAGGTCTTGGCTACCCTCTTACACCAGCCCTTGGACCCTTAATTCTGAAAGGCGTTAAGGTCTTGGAACTCTCCGTTGTAACGGCCCTTGGATCCTTTATTCCAGGAAGGTGTAAGGTCTTGGATCCCGTGAAACTCCGTTAGCTTATGTCGCACAAGTAAAAAAAAAATGATGATGAAAAAAAAATAATAATAATAATAAAATAAAATGGAATGATATTGCAAAATGCAATCTTTTGAAACTTGCTTGTTGTGAATTTTAAATCTATCTTTCAACTAGTATTAGTCAAAGTCTTATAAAAACGTCGATTTTTGTGATCAAAGTTTTGAAAAGCAAGCACATTCACCTAACTTAAATAAATTATGGGAGTGAAAAGTTAAGTTTCGGCTTACATAGATTATTAGTATAAGTAGTGTTAGCATTTTACAAAAACATTTGCACATTGAGTTTAAGCTTAGTTGGGAGTATAAAAAGAGGATGACGATTTCAATTCCCTAGAGACACCCATTTTGCGTGACTCCCGTTCCATGATACCATTTTTGAAAATCAAGCATGTTATTTATTTTTAGTTTAAATTTCTTGTAATGAATAAAAAGTCAAAACGGGGTATGCTTAGTCCTTTCATTACTTCATATGATCGGATTGCTAGGGACTAGCAATCGCTTAGTGTGGGGGATTTTGATGAGTGTGTAAATACTCATCATTTTATACTTGAAAAACCCCACAAAAATAACCAAAAACACCCAAATGGACCATAAAATGTTACAAATATCCTTGGAGTGTGTTTTATGTGTTTCAGGTACAAAAGGATTGAAAACGGGGCAAATATGGACAAAACCGAGCACGATTTGGAATAGAGCTGAAGGCCGAAGCCGGAAAAGACATTATTCATTCGTATAAAATTCAAGCTCAAAAATCCCAAAACAGCCCTTGGATTATTTCTAGTTGGCAAAAGTGGTCCTTGAATTAACTTCACAAAATGGCAGATTTGGCCCCTGAGGTTTACAAGAATTATACTTTTGGTCCTTGTGTTAAACCCATTTTATCCACAACAACACCCATGGACCAAATAACTTAAACCCAGCCCAATGATATAATAAACCTATACCCGATTTTATTTTTGTTTAACAATTTAGGTCAAACGATGAGACCTTTTCTTCTTCCCCAAAATTGTAATCCCACCAAAGAACAACCAAACAAACCACCATCACTTTCCCCCACCTCTCCCCAAAACTTTCATCTTTTTACCTCCCTCTCTTCTCCCCAACACTGAAACCCTTCCCCATTAAATCTCCCCATCATCTACCTCATCAATCCATGTGAAGTAGTGGGTGCCAAGACAAATTAAAGGGCTGAGATCACTTATTTTTAATCCTACGGCTGGGATTCTCTCCAAGAACCACAAATCAAGGTTATCAAAGGTCTTCTCTCACAGAAGAAACACAAAAAGGCAGTCGACCCTTAGCATATTTCTTAGTATAAATAGTAGTCAATTGTAGCCTTTAAGAGGCAGGATTTATTTAGGTTTTAAATTTTAAGGTACTTTGTTTTAGTTTATTTTAACTTTTCCAGTATTGTAACTCAATTTTAAGTTTGTTTTATTTAAAAGTCAATTACAAAGTCAACTGCTTATTACATGCTTATTCAACTGCTTATTTGGTTCTGTTATGTGCATGTTTAGTGTTCTTAGTCCTTGATAAACTTCAGTGTTCAAAAAAAAATCTTTCATTAAATCAGTTTTTCTTAGTATAAAATATCAAGAATCAGTTTTAAAGGGTTGTTTGGGTTAAGACCCAAAGTGGGTCAAACTGGGTTCATTTTGTTCAATTGCATTCATGTCACTTTGAATCTTGCTTATTGTGGCCTTTATTAGGAGTTTGTAGAAGTAGTTGATCTGTTTTGGGAGATTCTGCAAGTTTTGGTTGGTTTGCTAAACACTTTGGGTTAAAATGTTCTGTCCTTGGCTTATTTGGTGATAAGCAGAATTGGCCCTAGCTAGAGTAAGTTCTGGTTTCAGTTTAGTGAAGTTAGTCAATTGGTTTCATTGCTCTTGGTGGTATTTAGCCTTAGGTTAAAATCACAAATCTACAAATCTGCACAGATCCATGTTTAGCAGTCTGCACTCACTTTCTTAGGTCTGATCTATTGCTTATCTTATGCTGCTAGTAGCTGATTTTTATGTTATGAGTAGTTTTCTAGGTGTAGATTATTATTCCAACAAGTGTATCACAGTTACTAGCTTATTGGAGCTTATTTTTTAGCCCAAAGTTGCCTGTTTGGGCTGCACATGCCTTGCACCATCAGTAGTAGTAGCAGACCTGTTGCTGTGATATCAGTGCTTAGGACTCCCCTAGTGCACCCTAGTTCAACTCAGTATTCCCTTTTAGCTTAATTTTAGCATTTACAGTTTTCTTTTATTCATTTTTTCAAACTTTTTTTCATTTTGTCTTAAAACTCCACTGATCAGCTTTAAATAAGCTGATTCTCAGCTTGTTTCTAAGTTTTAAAAGTGTTGTCACTTCAAAAGTTTCTTATAATTATTAGCTTTAGCAGTTTTTTTTAAAAAAGAAAAGTAAAAAAATAAAGAGTTTAAAAAGGGCCAGAAGAGGGATTCGAACTTGGGTTGCTGGGTTCATACACCCACAAACTTACCACTTGCCCTAAGGCTTCTTATCAGTTTACCTTTGCAATACCTTTTATTTAACTTTGCTTTCCCAATTTAGCTTATAACCACTGATCTGCTTATTTCAGTAGCTTTTTAGGATCCTATATTTTTCCTAGATTAGTTGTAGCTTAAATTAAGTCCTGTTAATTTTTTAGAATTTTTACTTTTCATTTGCTATTTTTCCCTAATTAATTTAGTTTAAATAGTTTTTAATTCGTAATAAAAAATAGAAAAGTAAAAAAAAAAAAAAAAAAAAAAAAAAAAAAAAAAAATCTTTTTTCAAAAATTTTCTTTTATTATTTAGAACTTAGAAAAATTAATTTGATGCCCGTAGGATTTATATTTCGTAGATTTCATGGTTTAGTTTATCACGTTTACGTTTTTAATTACGTTAATTGTTTTTAGTTGTAATTTTTTAAGATTTCCCTAGCCTATTTATTGTTTCCCGTAGTTGTAATCCAAATCCAAAATCTCTCAATTTTTATATCTCAAACACGATTCACAAACCCGATTACATAAATCCCATTCATCTTTCATCGGGGATAACGACCCGGGTTACACATACTTCACTTGTGTTTCCTTGGAAAAATATGACTTGATCTCAACCGATCAGGGTCATTACATGGAAGTTCTTGAAGTCGAGTATGAATGGTGGCCGCCTTGGTGTTCTAAGTTTATTATTTTCAATCATGATGATGATTCTTGTCCCCTTAGAAGTACGCATGGTACTAGTGATTCAGACTCGAATAATAAGGATATTGGTGTGAATCGGGATGTTTACTCAAACAAGGCTGGTAATACGGGTGGTAAAAATATTCTAGGGTCTCGGTTTGTTAAAATTAAGCCCAAATTCATGTATAAACTTGTTTCTAAACCGGCTACCAAGAAGAAGAACAATGTTGCTAAACGTGATTTGGGGGCTGACCTTAAAAACCAGCCTACTATTGAGGGTTCTACTTCTGTTGGTACATCTTCAGTGCATTGGAGGGTGATATTGGTTCGGTTAGGGCTGAGGAGAAGGTATCGACTCCATATGAGCTGCCTAAAACGGTGGACACTACTCCCTCTTCTATGGGAGATGTGGAAACCGTTGGTGGGGGTGGTACCGTTTCTTTTGTTTCTTTGGATGGTGGTAAGGAGAAAGTGAAGCCGGATGCGGTTTCATCTATAGCATGCTTACAAGACTCTACTTGTAAGGTATCTGCTAAAAGTGATAAGGGAAGTTTGTGGGAGCAATTCTCTAGGACACATGTTGCTTCTACAAGTGATGTGAAATCATCTATAGCATGCTTACAAGACTCCAAATCATCTATAAAGCCAACACCCGTTAAAACATCTGGCATTAAAACCTCATCAAGACTCTAAATCATCTAGAAAGCCAGCACCCGTTAAAACATCTGGCATTAAAACCTCATCATCATCCGAGTCTTATGATGGCTATGAGTCTCAGGCGTATGGTCGTGATATCCGCTTGAAGGGTCGTCATAGGTAGTATGTTTTATTTTGTTAGTTATAAGAATGACCTGTTATTCTTATATAGTGGTTTGGTTTGTTGAGTTTTTTCATGTAAGTGCCTATGTAACGGGCTGAGATATAGGATGTCACCCATATCCTTTGTACTTAAACATTTTTTTGGTTAATCTACTTACCAGGGTGCAGGATTACTCCCCTTTACCCAAAAAAAAAATGAAGTAACAAATAAGAATTATTAAAGTCGACACACTACACAAAAAACTATAAACTGGAGATATCTTGCATTGTATATTGACTTTCTATACAATGTGTGATGGTTCATAAAATCTAGTTTGTGTACTCAAATTAAAATATACTTGATCTCTATACACAAACAACTACATTCTTGAGATGACTTACATGAAATACTTGCAATTGGTTCATGTATGATGAGATGTAGGTTCTAAATTTTGTTAAATAGAATCATTTTACTCCCAAAATGGTGATCTAGAATTCTCTCTTATCCAACCATAATTGAATGAATCATGCATGGGTTAACAAATTATGTTGCATACATGATCAATTATAGGAACTAGGATTAGAAACTAGATCATTCCACCACAACTAAACACTAATCACTCATAACACTTTTGAATAACTTTCTCCATAACATGTGATCTAGAATATAAGTACATGATTTAGATGGCTTGAACATCTTATCAAGCATCTAAGTACTTTGATCTTGATGTCTTGACAAACTTTTAAGATAAAAGAATCCTAACAACCACCTTAATCCATCTATAAAAGGATTAGCAATACATACTTCTTAGGGACCAAACCTAGCATAACTACACTTATACACACTAAACATACAAGTTTTTTGTGTATTAAGAAAATGGGTTTTGAGGATGAATTTGTTGGATCATCAATCCATTTCAACAATGGAAGAAGGATGATGACACAAGAAGAAGAAAATTACATCAATTGGAATAACTTCAATGGTTCGGATATTCCAATCATGAAGGACTTTCTCAAACTTTGTTTGGTAGAGGATGATGTTTGGTCCAAGGTCGAGGATGATCTTGATGAACCACTTGAGGAAAATCATGCACGTGAGTGTAAATGTTGCTCCTCCCAAGAAGTGGTTGAAGGTGATGTTCTCTCCATTAGAAAGGAAATAAGAGAACTTCACAAGTCCATCAACAATGATATGTTGGTGATGACCGCGATGGTTAAGGACATTTCTAGGGTGTTTCTCCAAGACAAAGATGAAGAGTGAATTGGAGAAACCATGAAGACCTAGTGATGTCCCTTTAGGATAACCACAAGCTTGTTGTAATAAGTAGTGTTAGGATCATGTGTTGGCTTTGTTGTATGATCTACATGTTGTGTGTTTTATATAATGCTTGTGTGTTCTTTGTGTTATTGTATTGTGTTAAGTAACTCTTGGTGGTGGTATACATATATATAGATCAATATGCATGTTCCTTTAATATATATTAAATAATTTATAGTATCATGCTCAACAAATGGTTATTGGAGTCATAATGGACTAACTAATATATATTGTTAAGGACTAACCCATGTTACAAGTATCCAAATGGTTACCTAACCCATCTTGGAGTTCTACATGTGAGGATTGTTTGTTTGTTGCGTATTTGGTTGTTTTCTTGTGTAGCTAGGCCACCGTAAAGGTGAGGCTCTTGACCCATGGATCCCCGCCTTGGAACAAAGGGAAGCAACGATCTAGAGGGAGCTATGATTAAGTGGGAGCATGCTCGGGTGAATAAAAGAGCTCCATAATATCCCACGGGCCCAAGTTTCATACCTGGCTTGATGTGTAGTCCCGCCTTTTTGATTTGACAAAAGGGGGAGAAAGAAAGCAAAGAGTGAAGACCAATTCAAGATAAAAATAAAGGCTTAAGGCGTCACCAAATTACAAGGCAAGGTCAAGACGCAAGCTACACCAAAGGCGTTCTTAATCTTCGCTACGATTTGTAATTTTATTTGCTTTCGGAATTTATTTGTCATCATCAAAAAGGGGGAGATTGTTGGGACAACATTAGTTAGATCTCCTTATGTTTTAATGATGACAAATAAACCTTCGAAACACATAAAATAACAAACGTAAGACAAAATTCTCTGGACCCAATAACTGGGCCTGGCGTGCTACCAGCGCTCCGACGCGCCAGCCCACTGTTTGGTTCGGGAAGAATTTTAAAATTCGGCTTTCCCCTTACCCGACAAATGTGGATCTTTCAATACAGGTATGGATATGTTATGTGCTTCATTGAGAACACTCGAAACGAGTTTTAGAATTAGAGGGATCCAAATTTACAAACTCCCGCTTTCGGAAAAACGCGCCAACTCAAGTATTTTGACAAACGCCTCTAGCCAAGGATTTTCTAAACCTAGGGAGCTTATATATTTCACGTGACATCAAGTGAAAGTATCCATATGGCCATAATCCGTGTTTACGGCTTCTCTAATCACGTAACAAGTTTACTCCCTCATTGGTCAAACTAAGTCAAAGGTCCCATTGCGTAAACGCATCCTTTCCCGTATAGGATATGCTTTACAACGATGCAAAGCACTTCACATGTTTGCATCAAGATGATTATTGATTACGTCGAGTTGTGGAAATTCATGTATTATGAGATTATGAATACTCGATGTTGAGTTATGATTCGATGGAATCAACACATATTTTTCTCCAGGATTTACAAAGGAAATATGTAAACCCGAGTCGTTTTCCCAACGAAGGATTGATTGGAATTTCGTGATCTCGATTCGTGATTCGTGTCGTGAATAAGGAAAATAATGGGAATTTGGGTTTCTATGCTAAAATGAGTGAACATTAATTAAAAACGATTTAAAAAGCAAGGAAAACGATAATTTAAAGAGCGTGAATTTAAAAACGTAAAGGAAAACTGAAAACGTAACTAAACCGGGAAATCCCGAGCCTAAAACGTCAAAACGATGAAATTCTAATCCTAGAAACGCCAAATTAATTTTCCTAAGTTCTAAATGATAAAAGAAAATTTTTTAAAAAAAGAATTATATTTTTCTGATTAATATTTAATTAAATACGAATTAAAAACTAAATTTAAAGAAAAATGAATTAAAAATACTAAATGGAAATAGAAAATTATGGGAAAATACAGGAAAGTCCTAATTTATATGCTTAATCTAGGAAAAATAAGCTAAGGGTTCCAGCTTATACAGATAAGCTGGAATAAGCTGAAACAGGACAATAAGGTAAAGGGAATTGAAACTAGTTAAAAGAATTAAACAAGAGAGGAATACCATAAAAGACCCAAGGGCAGTGTTGGAGTAGGGACTGAGTTGTGATGCTTTGCTAGGCTAGAGACCAGGGTTCGAACCCTGGTTTTGTCTTCTTTTTTTTATTTGATTTTTTTTTATTTTTCTTTAAAAGCTTAATAAGCACACGAAAATAAGCTATTTTTATAAAAACAACAATTTATGAAAACTTGAAATAAGCACAGAAAAAGCAGATTAAGGTGGCCGCTTATAAGAGACTTGATTAAATTTTTTTATTTTATTTATTTATTTATTTTTTCTTTTTGAAACTTATAAAAAATATTTAACTTTTGAATTCTTTTTTTATACTCACTGAATAAGCCAAAAATAAGCTGATAAGATTGATCAGTGGGTTTAAAAAGGAAACAAGCAAAAGAAAAAAAAAGCTTAAAGGACAAATAAGCTATTATTAAGCTATGGTGATACTGAAAATAAGCTAAGGGAATAACAATGAGATAAAATGAAAAGTAAAATAAGCTATGAAAAGAGGAAATAAGCACTGAGCGTACAAAATAAGCCAAAAGCCACAAAGGCTGCTGATGCAGCCTTGGTGCAGGGGAGCTAAGGGCTTTTTCAAGCCTTGATTAAGCTAAAATAAGCTGATGGAAAAATTCATAATAAATATAAATGGCAAGATAAGCCAGCCAATACTACTTATACAAATTTTGAGCTTATTACAACTAATATTGAGCAAACTAAAAATCTATAAAAGGGGCTGCAAATGAAGAAAACCAAAAATCATGCAGTCTACTAAACCTATGAGCTGATTTGAGTGATTACTAACCAAGGCCTAAAGGGGACTTAATAACTACTAGTTATAGACTGAAATAGACCTATGCATACCAATAACAAGGGCTTAAATAAGCATAAGCTTATACCAAGCTTATAAGCTCAGCTTCTAGGCTGAGATTCACACAGCACCTCAAAACCTTCAAAAACCTTCAAAACACTTAACTAGCTCCTAAAAACAACTTATAGAGATTAAGTTAAGCTTAACTAAACCTGAAAAAATGGCAAACAAACAGTGATGGGTCATTTTGACCCATTTTAACCCATATGCCAAACACACCTATATGGACTGATTTTGAAGTTTTTGACTGAGATACACCAAAATAAGCTATGAAACAGATTCATTAATGACTACTTAAGCTATTTTATCACTAATGAGCTACTTTCAAAAGGAAATAAGCCATTAAATAAGCACTAAGCTAGACGAACTGTTTTAAGGCTTTTTTTTAGCTAATAAAGCCAAAATGAACTAATGCTAGTCACAACTAACTAATAAGCATCAATAATCATTAAAAGGAACAAATGAGAACAGAGAAGGGCAAATAAGCTATAGAATAAGCTGTGGAACAGTAACTTTGACTTTGTTTGACTTTTCGGAAATTTTACACTAAGAACTTAGAATTGGACTCTAATATAATTGCATAAGCTAAAACCAGCTCAAATAAGCTTATTGAAGCACTGAATTAAACTTAAAACATAAATAGCACCTAAATTAAAAAGTATGGGAAATTGAGATAAACACGAATTCAAAAGCAATACTGAAATTTAAACTAAAATTAAGATTACAATAATATGAGATTGACTAAACCTTAAAGCTTGTTCTAAATTCAACTTGAAAATTAAATTACACTACTCTTATTTTTAACTAAAAATCTACAACCCTCAACTTTGTGAGTGAGAGTGCTTTTATATCCTCCAAATAGCTTCTCTAAGTCTCTTCATCAAATCCCACCATTGGTTTTAGCCTCAGGTAATCCCAGTCGTTGATTGTGGTTTTGGCGGGAAAACTGGTTTGGGTGGATTTTCCACGTGGAGATGGGATTCACGTGAAGCTGTACTAGCTAAAAGCTATTGGAAGAGGAGGGTTACGTGTGGCAGAGAAAAGGTATGGGGGGACATTGTTTTATGGTGGGAGACATGGTGGTTTCTGGTATTGGTTTTTAGGCGGGTAATGGTTTTTAGAGGGTGGGTTTGACCTTGAGTTTGACTTCGGTATTAGTTAAGAATGGGATGGGTTTAATGGGTTTATAGGTTGGGCTGGGTATTTGTTGGGCTAGGATTAGGTTAAGGGAAAAAATGGGATAAGGTTTTTATTAGTTTAGGATAAGGTTAGGATAAAAAAGGTTTAGGGTTTTAGTTTAGGATTAGATTTGAAATTGGATTTAACTTTAAGGGACCAAAAATGCCAAATAGGGAAAATTAATCCAAAACTAATTTTGTGAAATAAAGTGATCCAAGGGCTTGTTTTGACATTTCTGAGCTTGAATAAGATTTCCTTTGATGATTTCTTCTCCTAACCGTGAACCATAAGTTTAATGAATTAATGGGTTCGTATACATCACAACTTGAGGAAACAATTGAGGAGGATTTAGCCGAACATGAGCATATTGAGCAAAAAGACCTAGGTTTTATGATCAATGACTTTGAATCTCAAGGAACACATGATGAATCCTTTAGGCAAATTGAACATAGTAATCATGTTATCGGGGAAGATTCTTATGAATCGGACTTAGAAGTTGAAATGGCTAGAGAAGAATTTGAGATACTTAGGAACATGTTTGGGTTAGATTCTACTAAAACACATGATGTGGATATAATTGATATAGAGACAAGGAAGGATGAGGTAAATAACACAAACCTACAAAGTACCCCACAAGTCCTACCATCATTCGAGGCATACACACCGCCCGTGACTTACCCGGAAGAAGTAGAAGGGACTATAGGAACCCCAATTGAAGTAGAACCTTTGGAAGAAACAAAACTAGAAGAAATAGGTTTGAATACTTGTAGTCATAACCTTTCTTTAAGTTCTATGGAAGTTCCTAGTTTTGATGAACCGGAGCCTAAACCAAAACCGTTACCTAATCTTCCATCCTTAGATGTGAACTTAGGAATTGAATTAGGTCCCGATCCACCCATCAAACCATGTAGTCCGGGTAATGTTAAGATTAAGGTAGTAGACTCTAGGCCTTGTAGAGAGGAAGCTAACATAGGAGTGAACCATGACCTTACATACTTACATCACCCATTTATGATTGATCACAAGAAACATTATGGGTTTAAACCGGGTTTATTAGGTCAAAGTGGATTCTTAACATGGAGTCTCTCGAATTTGATAGAAGATGATCCCTTTCTAGGAGAAAATCTTAATCCGCCCACTAACCCAATTGAATTAGGTAAGGTTATGATGATAGGATCCCGCACCTTTGAGCATATAATTCACCCGTCACTCTTTCCTCACATGGCATATTTCCACCCTAAGGGTGTGTATCGCTACTTTCACCCACACTTAATCCTAAGTGTAGGGAAAACCTCCCCTATTTCCGTTAAATAAGGGTAGAGTCAGGCTCGTGACTCGAACAAAAACAAGCGCTTCTTGGGAGGCAACCCAAGCTTTATTTTCTTTGTGTGTTTATTTATTTGTTTGTTTGATTTTATTTGCTTCCGTATGTATGTTTAATTTTTATTATTATTGATTCATGTTCAAAACTAAATGGTGAAAATGCTTTATCTTGTTTTTAACTTCGTCTTAACTACATATAAAGGTATTTTGCAAAAGTTAAGTGTAAGGGAAATCCAAATCGGTTTATTAGAACAAATGAACATGAATCGTAACAATAATAAATTAACATACATATTAGTAATTATTTGAGTCAAATGCTTGTATCGAGTCATAATGATGTTTTGCAGGATATCCAGGAAGTAAGGTATAGGTTTTTCCAGAAATTTTCCGGAAACTTAACATGAGAATTCTGTCAGATCATTTCTGACGGCGTCAGGCTTTACAACCTGACGGCGTCAGGTATTAATTTTCTGAAATTTTTGAAAGTTTTGTTTTCATAAAAAGTTTTTATTAAATCTCTAACTTATAATCTCCAGGAATCTGCAAAATTATTATTCCACAAGCATTATATCCTTATATAGAATTTATCCCGCCGATGTTATGCAGGTTTTCGTGTTTGTTTTCTCAGGTTTAACAGGTTATTTTGGACAAGGAGATGTATGCGGAATCAAGCTTTTGGCGATGCATTAGTCTTGGAGCTTCTACATTCTCTTGGAAGAAGATCTAACCATGTTGCCACATTATCCACCGAGCGAATCAGGGGAGTATTTGATTTCATTCTTTTACCTTGTTACTTTTACATCTTGTTATTTGAACATTGGGGACAATGTTCATCTTAAGTGTAAGGGGGGTAAAGTACGATACTTTAGAGAATGCAATTGCACTTGATTTTTGTTTGTTTGATGGTAGATGTGTAATAAAACTGAGATAAATACCTGTTAGGGCAATTTTAGTGCCAAATTTAAAATTTTTTACGACATATAGGAGTGAAACTTTGGTCTTAATGAGCGTCTCATGGATAGGAGTTATATGACTAGCACAAAAACCGTACCACTAAAAAAATTTTCCACCCCAAATATGTGAGGTTCGCCCCTAGAATTGGTAGGAAAAGCATTTATGCTATGATATGTGTACCGGTAGCACTTAGATTCTAGAACTTGCGTTAGGACCATTCCGAGGCCACAAGTGAGACTACATTCGTGTAGTTAGATTTACTACATGATAAGAGGCAATAGGATTAACCCATTGTTTTACACCTGTGTTTTTGTTATAATTACATTGGCTACATTGGTCAAGTAATTCTCCCACACCCTTTGCGTTGTACTCATTTTTGGTACACGATACCCCTAGTACACCCCTCAGAGCCTATCTTTTCGTTTCTAACTTTAAGCATTTTACTTAAAGGAAGAATTTGTTTACACCCCACTTAAATGTACACCCAAATCGCCTTGGCCTACCTTGTATGCACTCATCTTTAGTGCATTATTGTGACAACATTTGTTTAAACCCAAGTTAATTATCTAATTGATTACATGGTTGCTAAGTCGAGTCATATCCTTGTACATATTGTTTTGGGACGATTGGGACTCATGGGTAAAGTACTAGTGTAATGGAGTAATGGGGAAGAACAACATTATTACCCCCATATGTGCTAAATATTTTAAAAGTACTCCAAGTTTTTCATTTATCTTAATTCGAGTCATTAGAATAGTTATTTGTAAAGTTATGTAAAAGTTCAAGTGTAAGGGGATGCAACGCCCCTATGATGTATTATTTTGGATGGTAGGGCAAAAGTGTATGAAAAAAAAAAAAAAAAAAAAAAAAAAAAAAAAAAAAAAAAAAAAGTAGAAAAAACATACGGACTACCATCCCGTTTCATTTTATGTTTATTTTATGTTTTTGTTATTTTGTTTTTAGCTTAAGTCGAGTCTAGTCTTGGCTTAGCAACGCCATATTGTACATGTAATTAATCAAGATCTTTAACTCGCCACCAGTAAAATATCCCTTATCCAACAAAACCGTGTTTATCATATCCCTACACCTAACGTTATAACCCATTTAAAAGCCCTCTTTGATAGTTTATCTTAGGTGCTTACGCCTAGTGGAGGAGGTTTTCGATCCTTTCCCAAGCCTATGGTAATCTATTTGCTATGACAGGTAGTGAGAGATATTATCCGTTTTCATTTATGAGATTTATTTTTATGACACCTGAGAGATGTGAGTATCTAAACACTACTTGTGAGGTGCTAGTTTGTAATCTCCGTGCTTATTATGATTAAAGTGGAACGACTATTTGTTGTAATTACTTTTATATTAGCGTTAAATGACCCCTAACTTGTATTTTGATTAGAATAAAAGCGCATTTGCTTGAGGACAAGCAAATCTCAAGTGTAAGGGTATTTGATGAAGCGAAAAGTGTACCGCTTTTAGGGGGTCATTTAAGCCCTAAATCGTATTTATTTGATCAAATATTGCCCTAAATCGTTCCTTTTGTCATTTTAGGTACTTTGGAGAAGAAATCTGGAAAAGGAAGCATTTTGGACGTTTTTGGAGCATAAAAGTGAAGAAAACGACAAAGTCTCAAAATCGGCTGGAAAAGTACCTTTGACGGCGTCAAGGATTGCTCCTGACGGCGTCATGGCTTGGCAAAAGAGGTGGATATGAAAAATACACATGATAAGCCAGGGAATTTTACAAAGGAAGTCTGACGGCGTCACCCTTTAAGGTGATCAAGGCCATCACGGTTTAAGTTAAAGCGAGACGGCGTCAAGCTCATTTCTGACGACGTCAAGCCTTGATAAGCCAGAGCGGATTTTGGAGCACTAAAGAGGTACGACGTCAAGAAGGCCATCCGGGAACCCTAGCCACGGCGAGGTGACGGTGTCAAAACCTATAACGTGACGCTGTCAGATACTAAACTCTATATATAGTTTTGCAATTTTTTTTCATTAGTGTGCAACTTTGTGAGGAGAAACCCTAAGACGAATTTCTTCCATTTTTAAGGGTTTTCATACCCTTGGATCTCCCATGTTTAATTGAAGATAAGTATTCATTTAATCAATCAATATGTCTATGTGTTGTTTGATTATATCTTGTTCTTGTCTTTTAATTAACATGCTAGGCTAGATTTATCTTGTGTTTGCTTAGATCTAATGAAACCTAACTATTGATTATTGGTTATTAGTGTGTTATTTATTGTATTGGATGATTGTTTATCGATGTTAGGCTTAAGAAAACTGGCTAACTTCCTATACGGTAACTTGCTTGAACGTCTTGAGAAACATGAACCAATGCGTACTAAGGTTTTTATGGTTGTATTTAATGCATGAGCGAATTCTAGTGATCCCATGTTAGGAGCTTCTTAGCCGGCTCGACATAGGAGTGAAGTAGGAGCTTGTAGAGTTGGGTAAGTACGTACGCCACCCCACGATTGGTATTAAGGAATACACCCGTCATCCACGCAATTAATACACACTAATCAACCGGTAAAAGATAGTTAGGGAGTGAGGAAATCTAAGTAAACACATTTCTCTCCACATAAGTTTCACAACCTTTTCATTTTCAGTTATTTTATTTTATTTGCATTTGTAGTTATTTGGGTTAGTTGACTAGCAACTAATTCCGCCCACTCCTTCAAAACCCGAGATTTTACTTGCTTTCATAAAAATTATAAAAATACAAAAAGAATCTTCCCTCACCCTTAGACCTATTAGAGTAGTTTTTCAATCCTAACGACACTATTCCCTGTGGAGAACGATTAATCCCCCGTACTTACCACTACACTATACTACATCGGTCAGGTACACTGCCTGGTGGGGTTGTAAGCCTCTTGAGATCCCTCGAGAGGTAAAACCTGTTGTAATGTCGCAAAACCACGCATCAGAAACCCAAGTCAAATGACTGGATTGTCAGAGACATCCCAGTCAGTAAGTTAACAAACTTTGAGACTGGGAAAACCTTGCTTCCTGAAAGTCAGGCTTTGAAAGATATGCTTGGACTCACTGACAAACCCAGTAGTACTGAGTCAGTCAATGAGTCTGAATCAGAATGTCTTGCACCACTCCCACCTCTGAAAGTCCTTCAGGGAGTTGAACCAAGCTCAGACCTCACACCATTAGTCTACTCTCAGCATTCTCTAAAGGAGAAGCCAGGAATGGGAAAAACCATCCTGAAAAGGCAAACACCTGAAGTCTCAGTTCCAACTAATGACTCAACAACTTCAGTCCCTTCTGAAGTAAAAACAGAAAGCCCTGATTCAAAAATTGATCAGTTGGCTGAGCTTGTCAGGAAGCTAAGTGAGAAGATTGAATCTTTTGAGAAACCTTCTCAATCTAAGATGAAGGAACCCAAATCAGCTTCCTCAAGCACCACCAAACCTAAACTCTCCAAACCTCAAAAAAGGTGTGAGTTATGTGGCTATACTAATCATCCCACTGATGATTGCTTCAGAATCCTTTACTGCATGATATGTGTAACACCCCAACCCGACAAGGGTAAAGATATCACAACAATGGTGGCATATCAGAAGTCAACAAAGCATTCAATAAACAAAACCTCATAAGTCTTAACATTAAATCCAAAATAAGTCAACATGACTTAAATCAAAATGCAAGACACAATAGCTTAAGTACAAAATCCAATATTTAAATGCCTAAACAATGGCATATCAAGATAAATAGAAGTTCAAATGGCAAAGCTAAATAACTAAGGTCAACTCCAAAATAGACCGCTCTCATCCCAAAGCTAAACCCAGCTCCTAGCTTAAGTACCTGCCGCACATGAAAAGAAACATGCGGCTGAGCTTCAAAAGCCCAGTGAACAGATATATAGATAACGAAAACAATAGCAATAGAAAATGCAAAAACAGTTTAGGAAAACGAAATGATACGAAGTTGACATGAAAGGAATGAGAAGTAGATCATGAATAAAAGAAAAGATTCAAGAAACAAGAACACAACAATTTATCACGAGCCCCGACGACTTACGATACCATAGCATTTCTAATATAATAAAACATATCTGTATAGAGTGATCAGCTCTCAGTTAAATGTGAAAGACGTGTATCGCACACACCATCAGTCACCAGATATAATAGCATATAACATATACAGATAACAGGTCAAATCTAGAGTGCACCCATACGCCCCACAGATAAATCAATAATCATAATATAATGGCCATAGCAAAATAATAATTAAGGGATGGAACAGGTCATCACTCTCCTGCCCTAGAGTCATGTCAGAGGTGCGTCAATGACATGGACATGAAACCCTCATGCCTAGTTATTGGCTCGTAATATTAAACTGTAGAACAAAGGTCGGGCGTACTATCAAATAATCAAAATTATATCTTAAGGGTACATGGCAAAAGATTCAAATCAAAGATCACATCGAAAGTTCACAAACAAAAGGGAACATAGCAAAGGTATAGAGAATCCTAATAAGGAATTGAATTCTGAAAGAAAAGAACTGAAAAGCCCTTACTGAAAAAGGACGGAATATCTGTACCTTATAATCGAAGCAAAAGACAAGAAAGCAAATGCGAAGCAGAAATCAAGGCTTCTCCTTCTTCACACCTAAAGAGGTAGAAGACGGAATTACGAATTATTCAAACGTAAATTATTACTTTTAATTTACTTTTCATTTTGTAACTTTCCAGATCCAGTAATATGTTAATATTTCGGATTAGGTTAAACCTTTATTTCAAACTCATCATGTATTTAAAATACCTTTTATTAAGTTACAAAAGTTCAGGGTTAGTTATGACAATCTTCATAGTTTAGGGTTTTAATTGCAAATTCATTTACTTCAAAGGATTAAAGTGAAAATAATTTAGTTTACAACTTTTACAGAACCTTACCTCAGCATTATGTGAAATACGAATTAGACCCTCACAATTCAATTATTACACAATTAGTCCCTTAACTTTACAAAACTTACAATTTATTTCATAATTTAATTATAATTACATATCAATCCCACAAACACTCAAATTTACCCATTACACCCTGAATGACTTTACTTACTTAAAATAACTTCAAGTTTCCGGATCTTACACTTTTAGTCCTTCCATTTTAATTATTTACAATTCGACCCCTTTAATTATAATTAATTCATTTACTTGCAATATTTACACTTAGGGCCCTCAAGTTATATTTTTCTCACCTTCCTACTGACTTATAAGACATTATAAAAATATCCCAAAAGTTTAAAAGTTTACAAAACAAGCCCTTACACTTTTTATTGCAAATCGTATAACCTTTTAATGTACCAAAACAAGCCCTAGTTTTAACAAATCATTAAACCATCATCATACAATCATTAATTACATTAATTACATAAGATCTATTCATATAAACCCTAACCCTAATTCGTTCTAGGGTTTTCTTCTTATTTTCTTTGTTTTTCATGTAAACCGATTACAACAATAATTCGCATCAATTATTCTAAACTTCTATAAATCATGTGGTTATTTTTCTATGCTTATATTATCAGTATAGAACATATAAAAATTATAGATACACCTCAGAAAAATCGTATAACCTTATTTGGAATTCGAGTGTATTTTAACTCTCATAATTTCGTACGCTATATTTAACTTGCATGATCCATGTTCGACATTTTTACTGAGTTATATACAATATATAGGTCATTATAAAAATACTAGATCGATCATAGAACGTAAGATTTAAGCGTATGGTTTTATACCTATCGAGAGAATGAAAATCGAACAAAATAAAACACCACGATCGAACAAAGCTTCCACAACTCGACTCCTATTTTTCCTAGCTTGCTTACACCTTGATCAACTCTAGAAAAATACTAGCTCACGTCCAGAAGGTCGAATGGAATTTTGGTCGAATTATGAATGTATCGATATTAGGGTTTCGGTATTTAGGTTTTGTAAAATAGAATGATTTTGATTTGTATATTAAATTGGCCGACTAGGAGGGGGAATATATCCAGAAATTTGGCCCAAAAGGTTATCCCAAAATCACACCTTTATTTTGTATATAATTCCCATAATTATTTTGTAGTTATCTAGTTAAAATAATTTTGCAAAATATATATATATATATATATATATATATATATATATATATATATATATATATATATATATATATATATATATATATATATATATATATAAGGTTAATTAATTAATTTCGGACCATATATATATACATATGTAATTTTGTAATTTTCTTGACATTTAATATAATGTAGTGTTGTCCCAGAAATTTAATTACTTGATATGTAGTTCATTTCATAATTTTTGGATTCAATTCGGAATTGTTATAAGTGATTTTATTAAGTATTATGGATTCAGGGGTAATTTGGTCATTTTATAGGTTATCTGAATTTCAGGTATTACAACTTCTTCCCCACTAACAAAAAAATTTCGTCCTCGAAATTTGCAGGAAGTAGAAAGAAAAGAGAGTAGGGAAAACAAAACAAAGGAGAACGGAAAACAAAACAAAGACATACCAGACTAAAATGAGAATTGCGGATAACTAGCTCGTATTGACTCTTCTGTTTCCCAGGTAGCCTCACGCTCCGGGTGATTCCTCCAAAGAATCTTTACGAACGGGATGACTTTGTTTCTCATGACACGTTCCTGACGGTCCAGAACCGCTTCCGGTTCTTCAGACAAAGACATATCAGGCCGGATCTGATCAAGTGGATAAGATACAACATGCAATGGATGATAATTGTATCCTCTCAGGAGAGATTCCAGGAATACATTATGCACATGAGATAGCTGAAGAGGTAGAGCCAAACGATAAGAAACCTTCCCAATACGTTCCAGGATTTCGAACGGTCCAATAAATCGAGGACTCAACTTGCCCTTGATTCCAAAACGCCTTACACCACGGAAAGGAGATACTTTCAGGAATACCCGATCACCTACATTAAATTCTAGATCCCGACGGTGCTTATCAGCATAGCTTTTCTGGCGAGCACGCGACTCTTTCAGTTTCTCTCTAGCAACCGCTACCTTTTCATTTGTGACCTCAATCATCTCAGGTCCTTCAATCAAACGTTCACCTACTTCGTTCTAACAAACAGGAGCCCTACATTTCCTACCATACAGCATCTCGAAGGGAGCCATTCGAATACTCGCATGCCAACTGTTATTATACGCAAACTCTACTAAACACAAGTGCTCATCCCAACTACCTGCCCATTCCAATGCACAAGCTCTTAACATGTCTTCCAAAGTCTGAATGGTCCTCTCAGACTGACCATCAGTTTGGGGATGAAATGCAGTACTAAACTTAAGGCGAGCGCCCCAAGCTTTATGAAGTCCCTTCCAAAAACGCGAAGTGAAACGAGGATCACGATCTGAAACAATAGATGAAGGCATACCATGCAATCTAACAATCTCTTGCTGGAAAACTTCCGCCAACTTACTAACACTAAAGGTCATACGGATAGGTAAGAAATGAGCGGATTTAGTTAGCCGATCAACGACCACCCAAATCGCATCATGTCTTTTACGAGTAACAGGCAGACCACAAACGAAATCCATGGAAATCTCATCCCATTTCCATGTGGGAATTTCCAAAGGTTATAATAGACCACTAGCTCGCTGATGCTCAATCTTAACTTGCTGGCAGGTCATGCATTTAGCAACAAATAATGCCACATCTTGCTTCATACCATTCCACCATAAATGTTGCTTAAGATCTCGATACATCTTGGTAGAACCAGGATGAATAGCGAAAGGAGAACTGTGAGCTTCCGACAACACAGCCTCACACAAGTCGGAATCATTAGGCACGCATAAACGATCCTCATACCAGACAACTCCATCGTCATCAACTCTAAACTCAGTTTGCTTAACCTCTTCAATATTTTGAACTATAGCCCAGAGTTCACCATCATCTTTCTGAGCATCTTTGATACGCAACATCATATTTGACTCAATCTTTAGACTAGCCCAGTAACCAACATCCCGCCGAAAACACAACTCAACATCCAAACGCTCTAAATCCTTGAGGACACGCTGATCAATCTCTAAACTTGCAATCACTCCAGATTTCCGACTAAGTGCATCTGCAACCACATTAGCCTTACCTGGATGATACTGGATGTTTGTGTCATAATCTTTCAAAAGTTCCAGCCATCGCCTCTGCATCATATTAAGCTCCTTCTGAGTAAAGATGTATTTGAGGCTCTTGTGATCAGTGAAGATATCACATGATTCACCATACAAGTAATGCCTCCAAATCTTCAACGCAAAAACTACAGCTGCCAATTCTAGATCATGTGTTGGATAATTTTCCTCATAGGGTTTCAGTTTCCTAGAAGCATAGGCAATCACCTTGCCGTTTTGCATAAGCACACAGCCCAAACCCTTCTTAGAAGCATCACTATAAATTTGGAAACCTTCAGGACCCGATGGTAAAGTTAGAATAGGTGCAGACACCAAACGCCGTTTCAACTCTTCGAAATTCTGTTCACGCTCATCAGTCCATACAAACTTTTCACCCTTCTGCATTAATTGAGTCAATGGCAAAGCCAACTTCGAAAATCCCTCAAGAAAACGCCTGTAGTAGCCAGCTAATCCTAGAAAACTCCTGACTTCAGTCACAGTGGTAGGTCTCGGCCACTTGGTGATAGCCTCAACTTTAGATGGATCCATGGTGATACCATCTGCAGACACAATGTGACCTAGGAAAGCTACTTGATTCAGCCAGAACTCACACTTAGAAAATTTCGCGAATAACTTCTGCTGCCTCAGGATACCTAATTCAATACGCAAATGTTGCTCGTGCTCTTCGGACGATTTAGAATACACTAGAATATCGTCAATGAAAACGATGACGAATTTATCAAGAAATTCATGGAAAACCCGATTCATTGAATCCATAAACACAGCAGGAGCATTTGTTAAGCCAAAAGGCATAACCAGGAACTCATAGTGTCCATAACGGGTGCGGAAAGCAGTCTTAGGAACATCCTGCTCTTTAACTCGCAATTGGTGATAACCAGATCGCAAGTCGATTTTGGAGAAAACTTTAGCTCCTTGCAATTGATCAAACAAGTCATCAATGCGAGGAAGCGGATAACGGTTTCGAATGGTAATGCGATTAAGCTCACGATAATCAATACACAGACGCATAGACCCATCCTTCTTCTTCACGAAAAGTACAGGAGCACCCCATGGCGAAACACTAGGTTGAATAAATCCACAGTCCAGCAACTCTTCCAGTTGCTCCTTTAACTCTTTCAGTTCAACAGGTGCCATCCGGTACGGAGCCTTAGAGATAGGTTCGGCACCGGGAATTAGATCAATAGAAAAAATTCCACTTCTCTAGCCGGAGGAAGACCAGGAAGTACTTCAGGAAAAACGTCAGCAAAATCCCGAACAATGGGAACACTAGAAATATCTGGAATCTCCACAGACGAATCCTTAACCGAGGCTAGATAACCTTGGCATCCATGAGACATCAAGGTTCGAGCTTTCAAGGCGGAAATGATTTTAACGGTTTTAAGAGGGCGAGATTCATGGTAAATGAATTCGGGATTATTCATGTCACCGAAAATCACATTTCTGGCATGGCAGTCAATGGTTGCTCGATGGAAAGCCAACCAGTCCATACCTAAGATGACATCGAAGTCAATCATGTCTAAAGGAAGTAAATTTGCCGGACGAATCCGATCATCGAAACGTAACGGACAGTTCAAATATTCATGGTTTATGAGAATGTGGTTTTGCATGGGGGTAGATATAGCAATTGGGTTATTTAATGGTGTTGCAGGTATGTTCAGTTTCTTAGCCAAATTCGTAGATATGATAGAGTGTGTTGCTCCAGTGTCAAATAACGCGAAAACAGTAAAATCACCAATATACAAAAAGCCGGTAATGGTACCTGTAGCCTTAGCTGCCTGATCTCGCGTAGTAGAAAACACACGCCCAGTATTCGGAGGTGGAGGAGGCGGAGGCAGTCCTTTACCCGATGCTCAGCAGACCCACATCGGAAACATGCACCAGTTGCTCTACGACACACTCCTGAATGATTTTTCCCACAAGAAGTACAGATTGGAGGTGTAGGTAAGCTCCCAGATGAACCCTTCTGAGAACTTGATCCAGAACCACGAGACTGCTGCTGAAAACCCTTAGAAGGTTGATCCTTCCACTGCTTCTGACCATTATCATTCTGCTTAGAATTTGAACCAGCATCCTGACCCCTAAAATCTGGTTTCCGCTGATCATAGCTCCTACCTGACTGACCCCGCTGCTCAAAGTTCTTACCAGAATACCCCTTGTTGTCCCGATTCTGACCTTGCGGCTGAATCCTGTCGCCATCACGGTTTCTCTTGAAACCCACCTTCTCATGAAAGATCTCAATGTTGCAAGCTGCGTCGCAACATGCTGACGGATCAAGGAACTCTTGATTAAGAAGACGATCTAAAACCCAACTCTTCAGTGCCAACTTGAAATGCTTGGCTTGATGTTCAGCATCCCAGCAACCGGGCCCACAAAGCTAACCAATCTCTGGAATCGCTCCAGAAATTCCCCTGCATTCTCAGTCTCAAGCTGAGAGATAGTGTTGTACTCCCGAATAAGTCTCTGCTGTTCGGACACAGGGAAGTACCTATTATAGAACGTAGCACTAAAATTAGCCCAAGTACAACCAAGAACATAAGCATCACCTCCCTTAGCTTCCTTGTGCGCCTTCCACCAGTTAAGCGCATCTCCCTCAAGCTTAAACGCAGCCAGACGAGTCTTAAACCCGTCTTCACAACCCAGCACCTCGAACAGCTTCTCCATGTGTGTTATCCAGTCCTCTGCAGCATGAGGAGTAGCAGCAGAACTGAACGACAACGGCTTAAGTTTATTGAAACTCTCCAGCCAACCATTAATGGTAGTGGGTCGGCCCCCACCGCCAGTACCACCAGCACCACTAGAAGGACCAGCACCACCAGATCCACCAGAGGGACCAGCTCCATTACGAAACTCGTTGATCATCTGAGTGATCACCTCATTAGCATTAAGCCCAGGTCGAAAATTGGCTATAACATTAGCCACCAACTCCTCCAAATTAGGGATCTCTTCCTCCCCTTCTGAATAATCACCACCACGACGAGTAACAACCATCTACAGGATTTTCAAACGATTAGAAAGATCAAACAGGAAATGATAGAGCAAAAGAAGACATGGTAGAGTAGGACAGGAAAAGAGTGCGCGAAAGGAAAACCTAATGTCTACCCAGATCCTCACAGGTCGATAGCCTAAGCTCTAAGGTTTCATGAAAGCCTGTTCTTTGATACCATAAATTGTAACACCCCAACCCGACAAGGGTAAAGATATCACAACAATGGTGGCATATCAGAAGTTAACAAAGCATTCAATAAACAAAACCTCATAAGTCTTAACATTAAATCCAAAATAAGTCAACATGACTTAAATCAAAATGCAAGACACAATAGCTTAAGTACAAAATCCAATATTTAAATGCCTAAACAATGGCATATCAAGATAAATAGAAGTTCAAATGGCAAAGCTAAATACTACTAAGGTCAACTCCAAAATAGATCGCTCTCATCCCAAAGCTAAACCCAGCTCCTAGCTTAAGTACCTGCCGCACATGAAAAGAAACATGCGGCTGAGCTTCAAAAGCCCAGTGAACAGATATATAGATAACGAAAACAATAGCAATAGCAAATGCAAAAATAGTTTAGGAAAACGAAATGATACAAAGTTGACATGAAAGGAATGAGAAGTAGATCATGAATAAAAGAAAAGATTCAAGAAACAAGAAAACAGCAATTTATCACGAGCCCCGACGACTTACGATACCATAGCATTTCTAATATAATAAAACATACCTGTATAGAGTGATCAGCTCTCAGTTAAATGTGAAAGACGTGTATCGCACACACCATCAGTCACCAGATATAATAGCATATAACATATACAGATAACAGGTCAAATGTAGAGTGCACCCATACGCCCCATAGATAAATCAATAATCATAATATAATGGCCATAGCAAAATAATAATTAAGGGACGGAACAGGTCATCACTCTCCTGCCCTAGAGTCATGTCAGAGGTGCGTCAATGACATGGACATGAAACCCTCATGCCTAGTTATTGGCTCGTAATATTAAACTGTAGAACAAAGGTCGGGCGTACTATCAAATAATCAAAATTATATCTTAAGGGTACATGGCAAAAGATTCAAATCAAAGATCACATCGAAAGTTCACAAACAAAAGGGAACATAGCAAAGGTATAGAGAATCCTAATAAGGAATTGAATTCTGAAAGAAAAGAACTGAAAAGCCCTTACTGAAAAAGGACGGAATATCTGTACCTTATAATCGAAGCAAAAGACAAGAAAGCAAATGCGAAGCAGAAATCAAGGCTTCTCCTTCTTCACACCTAAAGAGGTAGAAGACGGAATTACGAATTATTCAAACGTAAATTATTACTTTTAATTTACTTTTCATTTTGTAACTTTCCAGATCCAGTAATATGTTAATATTCCGGATTAGGTTAAACCTTTATTTCAAACTCATCATGTATTTAAAATACCTTTTATTAAGTTACAAAAGTTCAGGGTTAGTTATGACAATCTTCATAGTTTAGGGTTTTAATTGCAAATTCATTTACTTCAAAGGATTAAAGTGAAAATAATTTAGTTTACAACTTTTACAGAACCTTACCTCAGCATTATGTGAAATACGAATTAGACCCTCACAATTTAATTATTACACAATTAGTCCCTTAACTTTACAAAACTTACAATTTATTTCATAATTTAATTATAATTACATATCAATCCCACAAACACTCAAATTTACCCATTACACCCTGAATGACTTTATTTACTTAAAATAACTTCAAGTTTCCGGATCTTACACTTTTAGTCCTTCCATTTTAATTATTTACAATTCGACCCCTTTAATTATAATTAATTCATTTACTTGCAATATTTACACTTAGGGCCCTCAATTTATATTTTTCTCACATTCCTACTGACTTATAAGACATTATAAAAATATCCCAAAAGTTTAAAAGTTGACAAAACAAGCCCTTACACTTTTTATTGCAAATCGTATAACCTTTTAATGTACCTAAACAAGCCCTAGTTTTAACAAATCATTAAACCATCATCATACAATCATTAATTACATTAATTACATAAGATCTATTCATATAAACCCTAACCCTAATTCGTTCTAGGGTTTTCTTCTTATTTTCTTTGTTTTTCATGTAAACCGATTACAACAATAATTCGCATCAATTATTCTAAGCTTCTATAAATCATGTGGTTATTTTTCTAGGCTTATATTATCAGTATAGAACATATAAAAATTATAGATACACCTCAGAAAAATCGTATAACCTTATTTGGAATTCGAGTGTATTTTAACTCTCATAATTTCGTACGCTATATTTAACTTGCATGATCCATGTTCGACATTTTTACTGAGTTATATACAATATATAGGTCATTATAAAAATACTAGATCGATCATAGAACGTAAGATTTAAGCATATGGTTTTATACCTATCGAGAGAATGAATATCGAACAAAATAAAACACCACGATCGAACAAAGCTTCCACAACTCGACTCCTATTTTTCCTAGCTTGCTTACACCTTGATCAACTCTAGAAAAATACTAGCTCACGTCCAGAAGGTCGAATGGAATTTTGGTCGAATTATGAATGTATCGATATTAGGGTTTCGGTATTTAGGTTTTGTAAAATAGAATGATTTTGATTTTGTATATTAAATTGGCCGACTAGGAGGGGGAATATATCCAGAAATTTGGCCCAAAAGGTTATCCCAAAATCACACCTTTATTTTGTATATAATTCCCATAATTATTTTGTAGTTATCTAGTTAAAATAATTTTGTAAAATATATATATATATATATATATATATATATATATATATATATATATATATATATATATATATATATATATAAGGTTAATTAATTAATTTCGGACCATATATATATACATATGTAATTTTGTAATTTTTTTGACATTTAATATAATGTAGTGTTGTCCCAGAAATTTAATTACTTGATATGTAGTTCATTTCATAATTTTTGGATTCAATTCGGAATTGTTATAAGTGATTTTATTAAGTATTATGGATTCAGGGGTAATTTGGTCATTTTATAGGTTATCTGAATTTCAGGTAATATAATATGCAAAAAGGAAGATCACAGGACCTCTGATCACCAGTTCTACACAACCACATCAAAATTGCTAACTTTAAAGCTCAAGCTTTTAAGTATCCTTCTGACTCTAAGCAGAAGCAGAAACAAAAGGCCAAGCCTTTTGCACCTTGCCCACACTGTGGCTACAATGACCACCTTCCTGAGGATTGCCTTATGGACACAAGTTATGACATATGTGGTGATCCCACTCATGACACCTCAGGACATGAGAAGGTCATTCAGACAAGAAGAAGAATCACTAAATCATCCTCTTAGTCAACTGAGTCTACCTCCGCAATCAAATGCAAAATCTGTGGTAGCTCAGTCCATTCAACCACTGACCATGAATTAATTGTTACTTTTAAAAAGGCTATTAAAGCCAAGCCCTCCAAGAAGAGAGGTCCTAGAAAGAACTAACTCAGTTTACATTTGTGCAGAGACATGCCAGGGAGCCAGTTTGGCATCTAGATAGTGGATGTTCAAGGAGCATGACTGGTGTGAAAGAGTATCTGCACAAATGTGTAGAAGAACCTGGACCTCAGGTGGTATTTACTGATAACTCATCATATCTCAATGAAGGTTATGATTCAGTAAACTGTAGTGGTATAGTCTTTACTAGGATAGCTTATGTAAATGGGCTTAAGTACAATTTGATCAGTGTCAATCAACTATGTGATGCAAAATACATAGTTTAGTTTGATGATAAGCAAGGTACCATCTTCAATGCAAATAAGGAAGTTGTCCTGATTGCACCAAGAAGACAAGATGTTTATGTGTTAGACATGAATACTCTAACTCAGAATGGAACTTGTCTCTTTGCTAAAGCCACTGAAACTCTCAACTGGCTTTGGCATAAGAGACTCTGTCATCTGAACTTCAAAAACATAAACTATCTTGCCAAACAAAACAAGGTCCTTGGCTTACCATCACTTGTGTTTTCAAAGGATAAACCCTGCTCTTCCTATGAAAAAGTAAACATCATAGAGCATCCTTTAAAACCAAGCAAAACTTTTCTATCAAGAACTGCCTTCATCTTCTCCATATGGATCTCTTTGGGCCCATCAGTCCTAGATCCATTAACCATGAGAAGTATACTCTGGTCATTGTGGATGAATACTCAAGATACACTTGGGTTTACTTCTTGACCAAAAAGAGTCAGGCAGCGGAAACAATAAAGTCCTTTGTCAGGAACATTCAAAATCAGAATTACATAAAAGTCAAACAGATTAGGACTGACAATGGGACTGAGTTCAGAAACCATGAACTTGAATGTTTCTGTGATGAGAAAGGAATTTCCCAAAAAATTTTCTCTCCCTACACACCTGAAAAAAATGGTGTTGCTGAAAGGAAAAACAGAACACTCATTGAAGCTGCTAGAACAATGTTAAATGGATCAGTCCTTTCCAAACACTTTTGGACTGAAGCAGTCAAAACTGCCTGTTACACACAAAATAGATCCATCATTGTCAAGAGACATAGCAAAACCCCATATGAGTTATTCAAGGGAAGAATCCCTGACATCAGCTACTTTCATGTCTTTGGGTGTCCTGTGTTTATTCATAATCACAAGGATCACTTAGGGAAATTTGATGCTAAGGCTGATGATGGATACTTCCTAGGATACTCCATTGTCTCTAAAGCCTTCAGGGTGTTCAACACAAGGAGACAGCAAACCGATGAAACATTTCATGTTACCTTTGATGAGAGTACTGAAGCAATCAGATTCTCAAATGCCTCAGTGGAAGAGATAGGTATTGATTATTCATCAAGATATCCTCCTGATGAATATCACCCTGATAATAATTGTTAGCATTTAATTTATTAAATGTAAAGTGATGGTCATTTGCAAATGTAACTTGCGTGTTAAATGTGGGCTATAAGTATTAGTGATGTTTGTATTAGTTAATGTATAAGTGTAATACAAATGTAGCCCACACAAGAGCCCATCAAAATCCCACCCATTGCATAGGGCATGGCTGTGTTTGCAATATAAACACATACACTCTCACATTTTGTCTGGTGTCTCAGAGTGCCTCATTATTGTACCAAGTGAGAGTGTGTGTGTGTTCTTCATTGTCTTTGTATTATATCTTTCAAAGTTTATAATCATTAGACCACAAGTTATTCCATACGATCCACATACTACTCTTCTTGTTCTATAAGATCTCGTGAGTGTCATCATTGTGTTGTCGTGTGTTTGTGTGTGATAAAGAAAGAAGGTTCGGTCATAACAAGTGGTATCAACGAGCAAGGCTTCAAGGTAGGAGTATTTTGTGTTCGATTCTCTAAGCTAAAACACCCACTGTTACTTCTCTTTAAATAGATAAGTTACATTTTGTGTTTTTCTTCTATTCGAACCATACAAAAATCAAGGCCAAAGGTTGTGTTTGTTAGTGCTTAATCGACTTGGTGTATGAAGGTTTGCTAGTTTCTCACTCAAATCTTGTATTTCAAGGTTGGATTCTTGTGTGTTCTAAGTTATTTTAGATCGACTCAAATCCAAGAAGAGATTATACGATTTGTGTTTGGAAATATTTTGATCTTTTTGTTGTGAATAGTACTTGTTTATGCGTTATTGATTTGAGTTGGTTAAAGTTGGTAGAAGTTGGTGAAAGAAAGTCTTACAAGTCAGTGGGCAAGTCAGTGGAAAAGGCACAAAAGGTCAAGAGTTGGTAGAGTAGGTCAAGCTGCCATTTGTCGAAATTCACATCTGCCAGCGTTTTATCGCAATTCAGCTTCGGTATCGCAATCTTGTATAAGATTGCGATAAGTATCAGAATTGACAATTCTATCGCAATTCAAAGCTGGGCATTTATCGCAATTCAGAAGCTGGACTTATCGCAATTCAAGCCTAAGAAAGTTATCGCAATTCACAGCTTTATCGCAATTCAGCAACTCAGCTTTGTCCGAGAACTTTATCCCAATTCAGATATCGGACGACTAAGCAATTGCGATATCGGACAACACTACTTTTCTGCTTTGGCAGATTCAGTCCTTGTCTTTTCCAGCAGCTTTAGGGAACTTTCGGAAGTGACAGTTTTGGCCCTCGTACTTGTGTGAAACGATTTCAAAGTTAAATAACTTTTAAGGATTTGATTCGAACGTAATTTCGTCAATTCAAAAGTGAACTCGGTATTTTCGCGCTTGTATAAGTGTGTAAAATACTTCGACAAACGGATATCTACCCTCTTGTATAAGAGTGTTAGATTTTTATATAAATTATCAATTTATATAAATTAGATATATTTCTATCTAAATTGACATTTTGTCATAATTTGTATAAATTTTGGTCAAATCAAAATTTCTATAGAAATTGTCAATTTATCTAAATTGTAATTTACATAACCTTTGTCAAACTTTTAAACTTTTTACTTTGTCTTAATTATACTCTAATCAGATTTCGTAACTTTATTTAATTTGTTTCGTTTATCTAACTTACAACTTCAACAATCATCAACAACAAACCAAGGCTTCACAACAACAACCAAGTGTAACCTTCAACAACAACATCTCCTATTTTGTTGAAATGATCCTCAATCCACTTTATCATACAAAATTTCAAAGATGACTACACAACAAGACATTCATGCCGCCGGTGCAGAAAACCGACCTCCAATGTTAGAAAAAGGTGGTTATCTTCCATGGACGAATCGTATGCTTCGATATATGAGAACCAAGCCTCAAGGTCAAGGTAGACTCTTGATTAAATCCATTGAGAAAGGTCCATTCAAGCCTCGTAAGATTGAAGTAACAGCTGGAAATCCAGATGCAACACCTCCCGTCGAAGCAACATACCGAATCCAAGAAGAATCAGAATATACACCAGAAGATTGGAAGCAAATTGAAGCGGATGACTTGGCAATGCACTTAATCCAACTCGGTTTACAACAACACATATTTTGTGCTATAGATAGTTGTGAAACTACCTATGATATGTGGGAACGAGTTAGACGGCTCTGTCATGGCACCGAAATTGGTAAACAAGACATAGAGAACAAGCTTCTAACTGAATGGGAGAAGTTCACATCAACTCCAGCTGAACCCATTGAATCTTACTATACAAGGTTTTGCACTCTCATGAACGAGTTGATCAGAAACAAGTTGACACCAACTCAAATTGTTCAAAATATCAAGTTCCTCAACAACCTACCAGAGGAATGGGGACGATATGTCACTATTGTCAACCAAACAAAGAACCTTCACGAGGTGAATTATGATCAGCTCTATGATTTCCTAAAGCAAAACTAGGAGGAGGCAAATGAAGTCAGAAAAGAGAAGCTCGCAAAGCAACATGATCCTCTTGCACTCATGGTCCAAACACCTACACCTGCAACAGTAAATACACAACCCTCTTCATCTTCCACTCAACAATTCATGCCACAACAACATATTCCACAAACACCGTTCTACCCACAAAAACAACATGTAATCCCACAACAACAATACCCGCAACATCCAGATCAAGATGATCAGGATGAATCAACTGCTGCTTTGACTCAAGCTTTTGCTTACCTAACAAAAGCATTCAAAGGACGCTACTCTACACCCACCAACAACAATCAATGAATCTCATCAAACACTTGCAACAAGCAAATTGCACAGCCAAGTTTCAACATGGGACAACAAGGACAGATGGTTGGGGGATATGGGAATCAGCAGGGATATGCTCCTCGATATCAGTTGGGTAATCAGACTGCAGGGCAGTATGTTGGTAATCAGATGGGTCAGTATGCAGGGAATCAGATGGGTTCAGTTGTTGGTAATCAAAGGGGTCAGAATGCTGGGAATCAGTTTGGGAATGTTGGTGCTCAGGGAGCTGGGAATATGAATCAGGGTAATTTGATGAAGTGCTTCAACTGTCAGGGTATTGGTCACATGGCTAGGAACTGTCCTGACATGCCGAAAAAGAGGGATCCAACTTACTTGCAGAAAGCATTATTGTTGGCACAGAAGGAAACGGCTAGGTTACAGTTGAGTGCAGAAGAGAATGACTTCATGGCTCTTATGGATGATGCAGAAGATCTTGAAGACATCGATGCAAACTGCATTTTCATGGCAAATCTCCAGGAGGCTAAGTATGACATGGATTCGGAAGCACCTCCTGCTTTTGACACCAATGCGGTTTCTGAGGTACAACCATATGCTACATGTCACAATAATGAAATGTTTGATATGTCACCTCAAAATGAACAGCATCCTGCGACTCCTAATCTCACTTACGATACATACATGGACGAACCAAGTTGTAGCAATACTAATTTGGTAACTCCAGATATGGATTCTAATGGAGACTTCGAGTCACAGCATACTGAGAATGCTGAGGAAACACGTGCTTTGTTTGAATCATTATTGCAAAATTGTAGTATTGAAATTGAAAAGGTCAAAAAGATCAATCGCGATGTTAAGGCCGCGAATGCAAAATTGACCACTGAGCTTGAGAGTTATAAGGATAATGCAAGAGCTTATGATTTTAATAACAAACGACAGTCAGAACTTGAAGTTAGTTTAAGAAATTCTGAGTTGAGAGAAAAACATTTGCAAATCAAATTTGACACCTTAGATGTTAATTTGAATGTGCAAATCAAATCTCTAAACAAGGAAATTTCTGAATTAACCAACCAGCTTTCTAAACAAAAATCAACTTGTTCTAATCTTGAAAAAGAAAAGAATGAGTTGAATGAAAGGTTTTCAAAACGTGAAAAGGATCTTCTTAAAGAGATCACTGACAAAAAGGAAACCATTGCAAAGTTGGAAGATTTACTTGTAAAAAGGGGTCATTCTACACAAACAATTCATTTGTTAATCAACGATCCAAACCCGATTTTACATACAATAAAGAAAATGGCTATCGGTTGTGGAAACCCTTATAATCTCAAGAAAGCTCAGAAAGAACAGAATGTACTTTATAATGGTAATCTGATAAATGATATCCATGACCCTCCCGCGGGTTATGATTCTTGTGAAATGATTGAGCTTTTCGAAGAGAGTAGAAACAAAATGCGACAATTGAACAGAGAAATAAAACCCATTGACTATAATGAACTTAACAAACTTTCTGGGGTTCATCTAGTTCAAAAAGAGTCACCACTGTTTTTCAAAAAACCAGTGGTTGTCGCAAAACAAAAATTTGTTTCAAAACATCTGCCTAACATCGAACAAATGGCATCTAAAAACACTTATGATACAAGTGCAGCTAGACTATATTTGGTTGATCTTAAACAGAGAATTGAAACACTTCAACGCATTGTGGCATCCAAAACAAACAATCAACAAATGGAATGGTTTTGAAGTATTAATTCTGAACTGAAAAAGATTTTCGAAAATGAAATTAATCCACATATTGTTGCAATCTATGCGGTTGTTCAAAATGTGGAACATAATCTTTTGAAAGAATCAGCAGAATTCGTTAAGGACCACAAATCCTTAGTGAAGGAGGCTAATGAATACTTGGAACGCATAAAGGTTTTGGAACAACATAATGACTCTCTCTCCTTCGAAGCTCTATCGACTGACATTATGTCTATTATTTACCAAACATATTCTGTTGAGGATGATGAAAGACTTCGAGCTGAGACGTCTGAAATTGTTGTAAAATATGAAAAGGCACTTGCCAAGATTGAAAAACAAAATGTCACATATTTTAAACAACTTGATCAAAAAAAGGAAGAATGCAAGTATGACAAATTGTCGTATGAGCGTTCCTACCACAACATGCAAAAACAAATTGATCTTTTGAAATCTTAGCTTGAAAGTCAAAAAGGGAAGGGTGAGGAAACTAATGGTATAGCACCATCAACCCCCTTGCCTAATGAGAAACAAAAAGAGAAAGCTGTTGTCGAAACATCGAATGTAATAGCACCTGGCCTTTATAGGATTAGTCCCACTACTGCATCTGCCTCTACATCTAAAACATATAGGGCGATAGACAAAAGTAATAAGGAGAATCCAAACGAGTCTAGGAATGCTACAACAACATCTCAGGACAACAACAAAAATTCTAATGAGTGTGCCTTACCTTCTACAGGATTAGAAAGCAACTGTAGGAGCAGAAGACAGTCTAGGAGCATTAACAAGAAAACTAGTGTCTCGCCTATTTCTGAGAGTGCATGCAAGAAAGTAGAAGAACACCCTAGGAATTTAAAGCTTTCAAATAAGAAACATATATCATCTGGATGTAATGTTAAGACCAATGTTTTGAATGCATGTAATGACTCTGCTTGTTTAATGCAAAAGAAATCTTTGTCTATAAATGCTTGTGATGATATTGTTTCTAATGCTGTGAATGTGAATGATATGCCTGAACGGAAAAAGGTTCCTTCAGTCACTAGGGCTAAGTCTAGATTTATTCGAAGACTTATTGCAAAAGCTAGGAAAACCACTAGTAGCCTATTGCCTAAGGATCACCTTAAGTTTTGTGCATGGAAACCAACGGGTAGAATGTTCACACTTAAGAATGGCACATTAGAAATAGTTCCCAATGCAACAACGGAAACCATCTCTAAGTGTAATTTACCTGTTACATCTAACCCCTTGGAACCAAATGTTAAACGGTTTTCATATACAAAATCATCTGTTCTTCGCAGGTCATTGAAATTTGTCTTTAGATCGTCGACTCGGGTTGCTCCAAGCACATGACCGGCAATCTGAAGCTGCTGATCAACTTTGTATGGCAATTCATGGGGACTGTACGGTTTGGGAATGATCATGTTGCAGCTATTATGGGTTATGGAGATCTTCGGTTTGGAAATTACTTGATCACTCAGGTTTACTATGTCGAAGGGTTGGGACACAATCTGTTCTCAGTCGGGCAGTTTTGTGATGCAGATTTAGAGGTTGCATTTAGGAGAAACACTTGCTTTGTTAGGAATTTGGTGGGGAATGATCTCTTAATTGGGAATCGTGGCACCAATCTCTATGCAATTGACATAAACCAAATGGCCTCTTCATCACCCATTTGTCTCATGACCAGGGCAGGTGAAACAAAATCTTGGTTGTGGCATAGACGTTTGTCCCATCTTAACTTTGACACGATCAACAAGCTTGCCAAAGACAACATCGTCACCGGTCTCCCAAAGTTCAAATACACCAAAGAACACTTATGTCCATCCTGTGAGCAAGGCAAAAGCAAAAGGGCAACATATAAACCTAAACCCGTACCTAGTTCGGTTGATAGGTTACATTTGTTGCATATGGACTTATGTGGCCCAATGAGAGTTCAAAGCATAAATGGGAAGAAGTATATTCTTGTAATTGTTGATGACTATTCAAGATATACATGGGTAAAGTTTTTGAGTTCAAAAGACGAAGCACCAGGCATCATCTTCACCTTTCTGAAGCGGATTCAAGTTCTACTTCAAGCTCAAGTAAGGATAGTAAGAACTGATAATGGCACAGAATTCAAAAATCAGGAGTTAAGAACATATTTTGACGAATCTGGTCTTACTCACCAAACATCAGCTGTTAAAACTCCACAGCAGAATGGGGTAGTTGAAAGAAGAAATCGAACTCTTGTGGAGGCTGCTCGCACAATGCTGATTTATTCTAGTGCACCATTATTTTTATGGGCTGATGCTGTTGCCACTGCCTGTTTCACTCAAAACCGATCCCTAATCCATCCAAGATTCATTAAAACCCCATATGAACTTGTCAACATCAGAAAACCCGATATCTCTTACCTACATGTATTTGGTGCTTTGTGTTATCCAACAAATGACAGAGAAGATCTGGGGAAGTTGAAAGCTAAGGGTGATATTGGAATCTTCATTGGTTATTCAAAAAACTCGAGGGCATTCAGGGTGTATAACAGGAGAACGAAAAAGATTATGGAGACGATGAATGTAAAGTTTGATGAAATTTCACAGATGGCTTCTGAGAGACTCGCTCTAGGACCCGCGCTTAACCCAATGACTTCCGGAAATATCAGTTCGGGACTCGCACCTCAAGGAGCTCAAATCAATTCATAACGAACAACCTACAACTCAAGAACTGGATAATTTCTTTGAGTTTATGTATGATGAATACTATGGTGGCGCTTCGACAAATGCATCTAACCAACATTCCGCTGCACCCGCTCAAAATCAACAACCACCACCACCACCACCAAATCCAGATGCATCCACAACATTCGAAGCTGACGTACCATCTCCCTCCACGTCATCAACATCTACTCCAGCAACTCCAGTATTTGAAATTGTTCTACCAAGAATTGATGAGCAAGAAGAAAACAATGCTGTGTTAGAAGAAGAAGTCTTTGAAAACCCGTTTGGAACGGAATCTGCTGAATCATCTTCCAGATTACATGAACCATCTAACACGCATTCGTTCAGTCCAAGGTACCCTTCTATGTTACAGTGGACAAAAGACCATCCAATAGAACAAGTTATTGGTGAACCCTCAAGGCCAATTCAGACGAGAAAACAACTAAACACCGATTGTGACATGTGCATCTATGTCTGCTCAGTCAGTCTCATAGAACCTAAGAACATTCGGGAAGCAATGGCAGATAATGCCTGGATTGAAGCGATGCAGGAAGAACTTCTTCAATATCAGTTACATGACACATGGGATTTAGTTCCAAGACCAATTGACAAACTCGTCATTGATCTTAAGTGGTTATGGAAAAAAAAGGATGAAGAAATGACTGTAATTCGCAACAAAGCTCGTCTAGTGGCAAAGGGATACAGACAGGAAGAGGGGATAGATTTTGAAGAGTCATTCGCGCCAGTAGCAAGGCTTGAGGAAGTCAGGATTTTCTTAGCTTATGCAGCTCACAAGAACATCACAATTTATCAGATGGACATCAAGACAGCTTTCTTGAATGGAACTCTGAAAGAAGAAGTGTACGTGAGTCAGCCAGACGGTTTCGTCGACAAAGATCATCCAGACTATGTCTACAAGTTGAAGAAAGCTATCTATGGTTTGAAACAAGCCCTAAGGGCGTGGTATGACGAGTTATCATCTTTCTTGTTGTCAAATAATTTCACCAAAGGAACAATTGATCCGACCTTGTTTACAAGAAATTACAAAAATGATATTTTGATTGTTCAGATTTATGTGGACGGCATAATTTTTGGGTCTACTAATCCGACACATTCAAAACATTTTGAAAATCTCATGAAAAGCAAATTTGAAATGTCCATGATGGGTGAATTAAAATTCTTTTTAGGCTTACAAATTCATCAATCCCCACGTGGTATTTTTCTTAATCAAGCTAAATATACAATTGAGATTTTGAAAAAACATGGAATGGATAATTGTGACTCTGTTGGTACTCCAATGGTCACCTCACCAAAAATAGGCGCTGACCTATATGGGAAACCCATGGATCCGAAAAAATATCGGAGCATGATTAGGTATTTCATGTACTTAACTGCTAGTTGACCAGATATACATTTTGCTGTTTTTTTACTCGCACGGTTTCAGGCAAGGCCTACCGAACTTCACCTCCAAGAGGTTAAACGGATCTTTCGGTACCTACGAAGAACCATTAACATGGGACTTTGGTATCCGAAGGATTTGGAGTTTACACTGATAGCATTTTCAGATGCAGATCACGCCGGTTGCCAAGTTACAGCAAAGAGTACATCAGGCGGAGCACAATTTTTGGCAGAAAAGCTAGTAGGCTGGTCATCAAGGAAACAAGACTGCATTGCTCTATCAACAGCAGAAGCCGAGTATGTGTCTCTATCTGCGTGTTGTGCCCAAGTTCTATGGATGAGGACACAGCTCACAGATTATGGTTTCTCTTTCGACCGCATACCTTTGTATTGCGACTCGAAAAGTGCCATAGCCATCTCACGCAATCCAGTGCAACACTCGAAGACCAAGCACATTAGATTCCGCTATCACTTCATAAAGGAGCACGTAGAAGAGGGTACTGTTGAATTATTTTTCGTGAAGACTGAATATCAACTCGCCGATCTATTTACTAAAGCCCTCCCAAAAGAGCGGTTTGAAAACTTAGTTCGTCGAATTGGAATGCGAAGCGTAACTCCCGAAGAGTTAGAAAGTCTTCTCGAATCTTTGTGAATTATCTCATGAAGCTTCGCATGTAAATATTTTTCAAAAAATAAAATATAAAAATAGAAAATTTCAAAAAGACATAAAAAAATTTAAAACACAAAAACCAAAAAATACTCTTCTCACGACATGTCTCTCGTATAATCGATATTCTATACGTATCTAGAAATGTCATTCAAACAATGATACGGGCATGTACAGATGCTTGAGCGGGAGTTCATTTAAATTTTTTCCAAAACATGTCGTTTCTCAAAATTTTCTTCATTTAGGCTTTCGTATATTTCAGTACGAAACCCATGCTTTATCAAGAAATCTTTTATTGTAGCTCGGGTACTCCAACTCGAAAAAATTTCATATAAAGGCTACATTGATGACTTCTGATTATTTCAGATCAGGACTCGCAATGTTAATGGCAAAAAGCAAAAACCATGAGCACTTGATCAAAATTGTTTCAAAAAGATTTTTCAAAGTCTTTCTATAAATTTTGTGTTCACAAAAACCTCGATTCGCCCCCGGTTAAATCCTTATATACTTTTAAACTCAAATGTTTAAACATACGCCTTGTTTAAGGGGGAGTTAAGAAAGAAAATGTTCCGATTTCATTCTAAAATATGTCCGTCTCTCCAAAACGTTTCATTTTAATCAACTGTTTTCAAAAATATCACTTCATGCTATTTTTGAGGGGGAGATTGAATGGTAATTAGGTATAAGGGGGAGAGGACGTGGTTAAAATGTGATCTAAGACCGTGGCTTGAATCTCAAGACTCAGTGTTAACCCTCGAATTGATGAAACTAAATGTCCGTTATCGAAAAGACATGTCCTGGACGGGTAATAATTTCAAGCTAGTCTAACTAGTGATGTAAGCGTGTCTCGCAAAGGACTTGTCTGAGTAGAATATACCAATTCGAGAGATGATCTTTGAATATGACCGGGACGAGTAATAATTTCAAGCTAGTCTAACTAGTGATGTAAGCGTGTCTCGCGAAGGTCATAATTAATTGAAAATCGATCATTTCAAATGTGCGAACTCTACCCAACATGTTCAGTTTATTTCAAAAATAGCATGAGCACATGTGAAGGGGGAGTATTTCAAAAATGCAAAACTCTCAATGTGTTAATTAAATGTGTTTTCTCATAAAAACGTTGAGAGATTTTCACAAGGTTTTATGGCAGGTGATCAATAATCTAGGATAATCATGGAGAAATAAGGTGATTATGGTTAGGTTATGTCCAATGATCCGCCAGAACCGGAGGGATCTACCTAAGGACAATTCCAATAGATTAGAATTAGAAGTCCTTAGGTAAGATTGAAAAAAGGAGTAAATGAGAAAGGAGAAAGAAGGGGTTGAAGAATGAAAAAGAAAAGTTTAATGAAAGGGTGAAAAGAAATAGCCCTCCATGAAAACTTAGGTCAGAAACCGGGTTAATACATCTGCTATCGGTACTCACTAAGGTGATACTGATATTGAAGACAAGATGTCATGGACCCAGTGACGCATTGCACCACCCCTCCTTGCCACTCAGATATCTCTTAAAAGATATTTGTTTCATTTCTCACGGAGAACACTGCATAATCTATGGACCTCTCACTCCGAGATGTGTTGATATTGAAAAGGTGGCACTCTGCTCCATGCCTCCGACGACTAAAACCAAAACGCACATTATAGAGTCTAAAGACATAAGATTCATCAAAGATCTCTTAGGAACACTTCCTATGCAATACACTTGTATTCACCTTAATGGATACAAGTTGTATGAGTCTTAATGAGATCTAAGGATCTTGCCTTATATCATGATGGTTACTCGCTTCAAACGGTCTACAGTCTTGAAGTGATACTTCGGTATACTTCAGAGGCTCTCAACGGCCTTGGTTAAGATTAGAGAAAGTTTTCACACTATGCTGATAACGATCTCGAAATCTAAACCTATAAGCGCTGGACTATTTATTGCTAACTGTTTTATGCAGGTACCGACGAAAGTCCATCCACCATCATCATCTACAACGACGACGCATCTGGAAAGAAGAAGTAGATCAAGGCAAGAACGACCAAAAGTCGATTCTTTGAAGATCACAGTGCATGAAGGAACATTAAATGAAGACTATTATACATTGACACACAAAGTTCAAGACATTGAAAGCAAAAGACCAATCACGGGAGCATCATTGAAATGACCATCCCTTAGGGGGAGATTGTTAGCATTTAATTTATTAAATGTGAAGTGATGGTCATTTGCAAATGTAACTTGTGTGTTAAATGTGGGCTATAAGTATTAGTGATGTTTGTATTAGTTAATGTATAAGTGTAATACAAATGTTGCCCACACAAGAGCCCATCAAAAGCCTACCCATTGCATAGGGCGTGGCTGTGTTTGCAATATAAAACACACACACTCTCACATTTTGTCTGGTGTCTTAGAGTGCCTCATTATTGTACCAAGTGAGAGTGTGTGTGTGTTCTTCATTGTCTTTGTATTATATCTTTCAAAGTTTATAATCATTAGACCACAAGTTATTCCATACGATCCACATACTATTCTTCTTGTTCTATAAGATCTCGTGAGTGTCATCATTGTGTTGTCGTGTGTTTGTGTGTGATAAAGAAAGAAGGTTCGGTCATAACAATAATCCTTCCACTCAGTATCAAGCAAATGCTGACATCTCCTACTACATTGTCCCCCACAACCATCCTTACCCAACCAACACTGAGTTTGTTGAAGCACAAACAAGTACTGATGCAATCAATCAGTCTGAACAAAGTGCTCAGGAACCAAACAATCTCAGTGATCAGCCAATCCAGTCAAACACTCAAGATCCTGAAGATCATCAAGTGCCTGCACCAGAACCTATACCTCCACCCAATCAGGCCTCCACAAGTTCTAATCAGTATCCAAGACCTCAGGACAGTTGGACTAGGTCTAAAGATATTGAGCTTGTCAATATAATTGGAGAGCCTACTGAAGGCATGCTCACTAGAAGCATGGCTGCAAAACTAAGAGCAGCCTCAGCCAATGAATGCCTATTTGTGGATGATGAGGCGAAAAGTGTACCGCTTTTAGGGGGTCATTTAAGCCCTAAATCGTATTTATTTGATCAAATATTGCCCTAAATCGTTCCTTTGGTCATTTTAGGTACTTTGGAGAAGAAATCTGGAAAAGGAAGCATTTTGGACGTTTTTGGAGCATAAAAGTGAAGAAAACGACAAAGTCTCAAAAATCTGCTGGAAAGTACCTGTGACGGCGTCAAGCCCAGTGTGACGCCGTCAACCCCTGACGCGCCAGAAAGGATTTTGGAGGATTAAAAGGGGAAGCGTCAAGAAGGCCATCAAGAAACCCTAACCGCGGCGAGATGACGGCGTCACGCTCTATAACGTGACGCCGTCAGATCTGTTTTCCTATATATATTTTCATAATTTTTAGTCATGAGTGTGCAACTTTGTGAGGAGAAACCCTAAGACTATTTTTCTGCCATTTTTAAGGGTTTTATACCCTTGGATCTCCCATGTTCAATTGAAGATAAGTAATCAATTAATCATTCAATATGTCTATGTGTTGTTTGATTATATCTTGTTCTTGTCTTTTATTTAACATGCTAGGCTAGATTTATCTTGTGTTTGCTTAGATCTAATGAAACCTAACTATTGATTATTGGTTGTTGGTGTGTTATTAATTGTATTGGATGATTGTTTATCGATGTTAGGCTTAAGAAAACTGGCTAACCTCCTATACGGTAACTTGCTTGAACGTCTTGAGAAACATGAACCAATGCGTACTAAGGTTTTTATGGTTGTATTTAATGCATGAGCGAATTCTAGTGATCCCATGTTAGGAGCTTCTTAGCCGGCTCGACATAGGAGTGAAGTAGGAGCTTGTAGAGTTGGGGAAGTACGTACGCCACCCCACGATTGGTATTAAGGAATACACCCGTCATCCACACAATTAATACACACTAATCAACCGGTAAAAGATAGCTAGGGAATAAGGAAATCTAAGTAAACACATTTCTCTCCATATAAGTTCCACAACCTTTTTATTTTCAGTTATTTTATTTTATTTGCATTTGTAGTTATTTGGGTTAGTTGACTAGCAAGTAATTCCGCCCACTCCTTCAAACCCGAGATTTTACTTACTTTCATAAAAAAATATAAAAAAAAATACAAAAATAATCTTCCCTCACCCTTAGACCTACTAGAATAGTTTTTCAATCCTAACGACACTATTCCCCTAGAGAACGATCAATCCCCCGATACTTGCCACTACACTATACTACATCGTTCAGGTAGACTGCCTGGTGGGGATTGCAAGCCTCTTGAGATCCCTCAAGAGGTAAAACCTGTTGTAAGGTCGCAAAACCAAGCATCAAGTTTTTGGCGCCGCTGCCGGGGAATAGTTATTGTTTAGGTTGAATTTTTATTTTATTAGGTCTACTCACTAGATTCCTTTCTAAGTGAGATTTTTATTTTATTTTTCTAGGTTTTCTTTAGTCTATCTTTTTTCTTCGTTTCTTTGTTCGTAACCATTACCATCCGACATCATGGAAGGTGGTAATATCCTCAATCCCAACAACCCACCACCACAACAACACCCACCTCCTAGAGCCCGTACCTTAGGAGACTACTCTCGTCCTAGCCACCATGGCTATCGAAACACCATTGAGCTCACTCAAGGAGCCAATGTCACTCCCTTGCGATCCGACACCATCCGGTTGGTGCAAAGCGGATGTGCATTCCATGGACTTCGTTCCGAAGATCCTAATCAACATCTCAAGGACTTTCTCAAAATTGTTGATTCCATAGACCTTGATGTTGCCACTCGAGAGACGACCCGACTGCGTCTCTTTCAATTCTCTCTGCGGGACCAAGCTAGTCAATGGCTAGAGCGTCTACCCGCAGGATCCATCACCTCTTGGGATGATCTCACCACTCGTTTCCTTGCTCAGTTTTTCCCACCAGGAAGAACTACCAAGCTAAGGAAGGATATCTTGATGTTCGAACAACGTCGAGGCGAAACCCTATATGGGGCATGGATTCGATTCAAGGACTTACTCCAAAAAGTCCCTCATCATGGCATAGATCTCTGGCTTCAAATTCAAATCTTCTATGACCATGTTGACTACCACACCAAGCGTGCCATCGATCGAGCCACCGGAGGCAGATTACGTGATAGAAACGCCGAGGAATCATGGGAGATCATTGATGAGCTCGCATCCGACGATGATGAATTGTGGCAAATTTCCCACGACGTATACTCGGCGGTCAACACACATTCATCGCCCGATAAAGCCAACCAAATCACCGAGGAAAGTGTTAGTGAACTTGAAAAGAGGGTTGCATATCTTATGGAAAAACAAAAGAGACCCTTAAGTCCACAAAAAGCAACAGTTAACTCGGTCTCAAGCGTTAAGCAAATACCATTGTCCAAATCACCCCTTAGGGAAAATACTACACCCTTCTATAAACCTGCTCAACCCAACTCACCACCTCAGGAACTTAGTCCAACATTCGAAGCTCGAATGGGTGAATACATGTCACAACACTCCGAACGGTTGGCAAAATTTGAGGAAGCCGTCTACAAACAGAAGGAGGAGATGGAAGAGAATATGGCGGAGATGATGGACCTTTTGAAAGAATACACAAATACAAAAGCTCCTGAAAAAGTGTTGGTGCGGAATGACGTTGAAGCTCCCAACACTAAATCTGTCAAAGCCATCTCCATCGTCCAAGAGGGTAAGAATGAAGAGAGGGGGAAGTTGATAACTATGGAAGTCAACAAAATCGACCTCGTCCCACTTAATGCTGGAAATGCCAATGCCTGTAATTGCGGTTCAGACAAAGGAAAGGAGACGCCCTCCAAGGAGCGCCAAATGATAGAACCGCCAAGGTCACAACAAGTGAGGCATCACTTGAGGCACAAAATAAACAAGGAGACCATAAATGATTGGGTGAGAAACTATCGACGTACTCATCTACCCAACAAGGAGTCCAAGAAAATGAAGCCGGATGATGAATCCGACACATTACCCGGAGGGAATTGTATGAGAGCCTCATAAGACAAAAGTTAGTGGAAAAGCAGGAATTCCATGGGGTCTTCGAAATACCATGCAGCATTGGAAAACTCAAGCATCTGGATGCGGTAGCTGACCAAGGTTCCAACGCAAATTTGATGCCTTTATCCGTTTATGTCCAGTTAACCGACGAACTGCCATCCATCACCCGTACTAAACTCTCCTTTGCAAAACATTCTTATGAGTACCCGTTAGGAATTGCAGAAGATGTGTTGGTCAACGTTGCTGGATTCCTGTATCCAGTCGAATTCATGATTATTGAAAGAAATGATATGAATATGCCAATAATCCTTGGGGCACCCTTTCTCGCTACCACTAGGGCACAAATCGATTACGAAAATAGTACCATCCAAATGAAGAAGGGAAAGAAAACAATAAACTTCCCAACGACCCCATGTCATATACGAGATGTTGCTCTACAAAAGAAGATGGAGGCGAACACCAATATAATCCGTGGTAATGTTCAATAGAAAATCCTTGCATGGGAGGCAAGGATTAAGAATTACAATGAAAATGAGATTAGAGAATGTAAGGGTGGAAATAACGATTATATTGAGGCTGATGAGCAGACCGATGACCCCGTTGGATTTACAAAAGGAGACTCAGTGCTCCTAAGGCATTCAAAAACAAAAGCACCTACCGATGAACCAAGTCCCTGGTGGTACGGACCATTCACAATTAAAAGTCTACATCAAGATGGGGTAGTAAGCTTGACCAGCAAGGGAGGAGGAGTGACCACGAATGTCGAACGATTGAAACATTACCATCCTAATAACAAGGATTATATCTATCAGGGATACGTCATAATGCGAGATGATGGAGTCACGTAATGTATGGTGACTTTGAGTCTAGCTACAAGACTCGTTAATAAAGAAAAGCGCTTCTTGGGAGGCAACCCAAGCTTTATTTGCTTTGTGTGTTTATTTATTTGTTTGTTTGATTTTATTTGCTTCCGTATGTATGTTTAATTTTTATTATTATTGATTCATGTTCGAAACTAAATTGTGAAAATGCTTTATCTTGTTTTTAACTTCGTCTTAACTACATATAAAGGTATTTTGCAAAAGTTAAGTGTAAGGGAAATCCAAATCGGTTTATTAGAACAAATGAACATGAATCGTAACAATAATAAATTAACATGCATATTAGTAATTGTTTGAGTCAAATGCTTGTATCGAGTCATAATGATATTTTTCAGGATTTCCAGGAAGTAAGGTATAGGTTTTTCCAGAAATTTTCCGGAAACTTAACATGAGAATTCTGTCAGATCATTTCTGACGGCGTCAGGTGTTAATTTTCTGAAATTTTTGAAAGTTTTGTTTTTCTTCCGGAATCATAAAATGCTTTATTAAATCTCTAACTTATAAACTCCAGGAATCTGCAAAATAATCATTCAACAAGCATTATATCCTTATACAGATTTATCCCGCCGATGTTATGCAGGTTTTCGTGTTTGTTTTCTCAGGATTAACAGGTTATTTTGGACAAGGAGATGTTTGTGGAATCAAGCTTTTGGCGCTGCTTTAGTCTTGAAGTTTCAACATTACCTTGGAAGAAGATCTAACCATGTTACCCCTTTATCCACCGAGCGAATCAGGGGAGTATTTGATTTCATTCTTTTACCTTATTTACTTTTACATCTTGTTATTTGAACATTGGGGACAATGTTCATCTTAAGTGTAAGGGGGGTAAAGTACGATACCTTAGAGAATGCTATTACGCTTGATTTTTTGTTTGTTTGATGGTAGATGTGTAATAAATCTGAGATAAATACCTGTTAAGGCAATTTTAGTGCCAAATTTAAATTTTTTTACAACATATAGGAGTGAAACTTTGGTCTTAATGAGCATCTCACGGATAGGAGTTATATGACTAGCACAAAACCGTACCACTAAAAAATTTTCCACCCCCAAATATGTGAGGTTCGCCCCTAGAATTGGTAGGAAAAGCATTTATGCTATGATGTGTGTACCGGTAGCACTTAGATTCTAGAACTTGCGTTAGGACCATTCCGAGGCCACAAGTGAGACTACATTCGTGTAGTTAGATTTACTACATGATAAGAGGCATCAGGATTAACCCATTGTTTTACACCTGTGTTTTTGTTATAATTACGTTGGCTACATTGGTCAAGTAATTCTCCCACACCCTTTGCGTTGTACTCATTTTTAGTACACGATACCCCTAGTACACCCCTCAGAGCCTATCTTTTCGTTTCTAACTTTAAGCATTTTACTTAAAGTAAGAATTTTTTTACACCCCACTTAAATGTACACCCAAATCGCCTTAGCCTACCTTGTATGCACTCATTTTTAGTGCATTATTGTGACAACATTTGTTTAAACCCCAAGTTAATTATCTAATTGATTACATGGTTTCTAAGTCGAGTCATATCCTTGTACATATTGTTTTGGGACGATTGGGACTCATGGGTAAAGTACTAGTGTAATGGAGTAATGGGGAAGAACGACATTATTACCCCCATATGTGCTAAATATTTTAAAAAGTACTCCAAGTGTTTCGATTATCTTAATTCGAGTCATTAGAATAGTTAATTGTAAAGTTATGTAAAAGTTCAAGTGTAAGGGGAATGCAACGCCCCTATGATGTATTATTTTGGATGGTAGGGCAAGAGTGTATCCACACAAAAAAAAAGAAAAAAAAAAAGAAAAAAAAAGTAGAAAAAAAACATACGGACTACTGATGAACTCAAATAAGTACATTTTATTACTATCATTTATCCTATTAATTTGACTTGTTTTACTATATTATGTATGAGGATTGATACTTAATCGTTTACTTTTGTAATTCTCAGTTGAAAACAAGCATTTGGTGAAACTTGGCGATTTTGGACTAATTATGGAGCAAAACATGCAAGAAGTTAAGAGTCTACTGAAATGGACAAGATCAAGACTAATCTGCTCCAGATGCGCCGCATCTTGCTTATCACATGCGCCGCATCACTATCAATATTTCACCAGATACGATCCAAGATACAAGAGGACATGCGCCGCATCCAAAGATGAAGATACGCCGCATCTTCTGGCGGTGTACGAATATTCCTGAATATTATAATCTTGGACCCCACGCGAAGTTAAGTAAATGTGCCGCATCTACTTACTAGATGCGCCGCATCTCACCCTCAGACAGAAACTATAAATACCCCAAAGACCAGACGAATTAAGAGTTCCGAAGTTTTAACAGAAGACCGAAGACCAGAAACCAAGGACGAATTCAGTCAAGGCAGCAGCACAAGGCACACCCAAATCAAAGATACAAGAGCTGTAAGAAGGTGCTGCATGTGTTTAATTCATTAAGTAGTTTTGTTTTTATTGTGTTAGTAAACTTTAATTCATCAAGATTGGTGGCTTGTGTAATGTGACAACGGAAAGGTTGCACTCCCTTAAAACTGCTTTCTCATCAATTAAAGTTTATATGTTAGTGTCTTTGGTGACTTTTATTAGTGCATTGATAACCTCTGTGGCTAGCTGAGCGTTGATCGGGTCGCCATGCCTCTGCCCTCGCCTGTTTATTAGATCGCCTATGTATTCTATGGTCTGTAGAAAAGTAGGAGAAAGATAAATGGGATAGTCATAAGTAATCATTAAGGGTTTACTCGCCGATAAGATTAGAACCAACGAGAAAGGACTTAATCTCGGTGCGTTGCATCGAACTATACACTTCATATAACACTAGCAATAAAACAAGTGACAAACTACTTATCATAAGGACAACCCTCTTATTGTCTCGAGTATTTATCTGTGTACGTGTGTGCTACTTGCTGATTCGTGCCTATTGGTTTAGTTTATTATTTAATGGAAACCAAATCGTGCCAGTCTCTCAGGCTGAACCCCCTTGCGTTAGATTAGATTGTATAGCTAACTTAATATATTAAAATACTGATTAGAATAACTAGATAATACGTTCCACTCTTAGTGATCGACACTCTACTTACCATTATATTCATACTGACCGGGTACATTGCTCGTTAAGTGTGTGTGTTATTGATAAGTCGGCTAAATATAAATTTAAAACTTGAGTAGGCATTAAAACTGCTAAACCGCAACGACACACGACACGCATCAAGTTTTTGGCGCCGCTGCCGGGGAGTGAATTGTTATTATCTGTTAATTTGATTAGTATTTTAATTAGGTTTTTAATTTTTTTTCTAACCGCTAATTTTGTTGTGTATTAGATTAATTTGCATTCATTGTACTATTTTGCATATTTTCTGTTTTTGTGTGTTATTTGTTTGCTTTTGTTTGTGTTTATTTTCGTGTGTTTTATTTGTTTTTATTTTTCGTATTTTTTGTTTTCTGCTATCGTTGTACTGAGCTAAATCGAACGATACGGCGCATCTGATTTCTCAGATACGGCGTATTGCGTTCAATTTTTATAAAATACAACGCGTTTAATTAATTCGATACGACGCATCTTTTCCCCAAGATACGGCGTATCTGTTTTTAAGGAAAATTTTTTCTAAACGTTAACGCCTTACGACGCATCTGCTTTAGCAGATACGGCGTATCTATTATTTTAATTAAAAACAGTTTTCGAATAATTAAACAGATACGGCGCATCGATCTTTATCGATACGGCGTATCTTCTGAATCAAAAATCTCGTATTTTGAAACGTAACGAAAATACGGCGCATTAACTTTTGTTAATACGACGCATTTAATTTTTATAAATATCGATTTTTGATTATTAAAATTGATTCGGCGCATTCTAATTTCTAAGCGGCGTATCTATTTTCTGAATAAAGTCTGATTTAATTTTAACGATTATTAGATCCGGCGTATCCAACTTTTTGGATACGGCGCATCATCTGCAAATATCAGCTACTTTTATTTTTCTTATATCCGAGCGGAAAATACTCTGACCTTTATACCTGGAAACTTTTACTTTGAAATCTACCTCTCTTTGATTTTCAGGAACAATGTTCGATATTTTCCCCAACTTGTTCGGAAGACCCCGAAGAAATCTTACCATGGAAGAGTTTGCACTACTAATCGCTCAAGCCAATGAAAAAGAACATCATGAAGCAAGAAACTTTATTAATGAATTCAAAGGCAGTCATGAGTTGTTACTAAAGGAACAAAACAACATGATTTATGGATTGGCAATTGAAGTGCACCAATTGTCAACGGTGCTTAACAGAGTTCTTTTGGTAAAGCAAGACTTGAAAGGGATTACAACTAGAGGCGGAAAGTCGACCTTTCAGATCGGAGAGACACCCGAGGATGACGGTACAAACAAGATTTCCCCTGAATCTTTATCACCTGAGCAAGAGCAACCAAAAGAGACTGATCCGGAACCTGTAATCAGAAAAGAACCTTCTGTTGAGCCTAAACGATCAACACTACCTTTCCCACATAGGGTAAGGAAAGAGAAAGAAGATGCCTATCAAAAGAAATTCCTGGAAAATCTCAAGCAGCTGCAGCTAAGCATACCATTTATGGAAGCCCTAGTGCAAATGCCAAAATATGCTAAATACCTGAAGAGTTTGCTTACTAACAAGTCTAAACTTGAAGAGGCTTGCACCATAACAATGGGGAAAAGAAGCTCGGCTGCATTGTTCAACAAACTTCCGTCTAAAGAAAAAGATCCAGGGAGTTTCACTATTCCTTGTCAAATTAAAAATTTGCATATTGAAAATGCTTTAGCCGACCTAGGAGCTAGTATAAGTCTTATGCCCTCTTCTATGTATGATAAATTAGGTCTTGGTGAACCAAAACCTACTAGGATGTGCTTAGAACTAGCTGATAGGTCCATACAATACCCATTAGGAATAGCTGAAAATATATTAATAAAAGTTGATAAATTTGAATTACCTATCGACTTTGTTATCCTCGATATGCCTGAAAATTCTAGAACTCCTATAATATTAGGACGACCATTTTTAGCCACTGCTAGGGCCATAATTGATGTTTTAATAAAAAGATAACTTTTACCATAGGAAAAGATGAGGTTGAGTTTAACATGGAACAATCTATGAGTAAAGATAATTCCGATGACGATGAATGCTATAATATCGATGTTTCTGATGACACGATTAATCAATTTACTCAGAAATTGTTAAAAAGTAATTTACTTGATTCTTTTCTGCTTAAAAATTTAGAAAACACAATTGCTATAGAAGATCAAGTTGATGAGAATACTATTGATTATAATTTAGCTGCTGACTCTGCTGTATGTAACGCGATACGGCGCATCGAAAATATCGATGTGGCGCATCTATCTAATGACAGCAGCAATATAGTAAGAGAACAAGTTTATTCCGCTAGTGCTACTGAAATTGATAATGTTAAACCTGTGCTTAAGGATCTCCCTTCTTCTTTGGAGTATGCCTATTTAAATGGGAACACTAATTCGCCCGTTATTATTGCATCTGATTTAACGCCAAAAGAAAAGGAATCACTTTTGCAGGTACTGTATAAACGAAAAGGAGCATTAGCGTGGAGTATGTCTGATATTAAGGGAATTAGCCCGTCATTTTGTACGCATAAAATCCTTATGGAAGATGAATTCAAGCCAACTATCCAACCTCAAAGGCGTTTGAATCCAAAAGTCCAAGATGTGGTGAAAAATGAAATTGTGAAATTGCTTGACTCCGGACTTATCTACCCAATTTCCGACAGCTCATGGGTAAGTCCTATCCACGTCGTACCAAAAAAGGGAGGAATGACGGTAGTACTCAATGACGACAATGAGCTAATCCCTTCAAGAACCGTTACTGGATGGAGGGTTTGCATCGACTATCGCAAACTCAATGATGCTACGCGAAAAGATCACTTCCCTCTTCCATTTATTGATCAAATGTTAGAAAGACTATCAGGTCATGATTATTATTGTTTTTTAGATGGTTTTTCAGGTTTCTTCCAAATACCAATTGCCCCTGAGGATCAAGAGAAGATGACTTTCACCTGCCCTTATGGAACCTTCGCCTATATGAGAATGCCGTTCGGACTATGCAACGCCCCTGCTACTTTCCAACGTTGTATGACGGCTATCTTCCATGATATGGTAGAAGACTTTATGGAAGTCTTCATGGACGACTTCTCGGTGTTCGGTAACTCATTTAGTGATTGTCTCTTTAAACTTGATAAAATGCTTGCTAGGTGTGAAGAAACTAACATTGTTCTTAATTGGGAAAAATGTCACTTTATGGTTAGAGAGGGAATTGTGTTAGGACATAAGATTTCTGGGAAAGGTATAGAAGTCGATAAAGCTAAAATTGATGTAATTGCTAAACTACCTTACCCCACTAATGTAAAAGGTGTTAGAAGTTTTTTAGGGCATGCTGGATTTTATCGTAGGTTCATAAAGGATTTTTCAATGATATCTAGGCCTATGACCCAATTATTGCTAAAAGATGCGAAGTTTGATTTTTCTGAAGATTGCAAAAAGGCATTTAATATACTTAAAGAAAAACTAACTTCTGCACCTATTATAATTTCGCCGGATTGGAATTTGCCTTTTGAACTAATGTGTGATGCTAGTGATTATGTTGTTGGAGCTCTACTTGGTCAAAAGATAGATAAGAAATTTAAGCCAATTTATTATGCTAGCAAAACATTGAATAATGCCCAAGAACACTACACCACCACGGAAAAAGAACTTTTAGCAGTAGTTTTTGCATTCGATAAATTTAGATCATATCTTATATTGTCAAAAACTATGGTTTACACCGACCATTCTGCTTTGAAGTATTTGTTCAATAAACAGGATGCCAAGCCAAGGCTTATTAGGTGGGTTTTATTGCTCCAAGGATTCGATATTGAAATTAAAGATAAAAAGGGTGCCGAAAATCTAGCTGCTGACCACTTATCTAGACTTGAAAACCCTAATATGGAGGTGCTTGACGAAAGGGAAATAGCTGATGACTTTCCTGATGAACACCTTATGATGGTAGGAATTAAGAGCAATAATAATGGACCATGGTATGCCGACTACATAAACTTTATTGTTGCAAATGAAATTCCAAAAGGGCTAACATCCGACGAGAAAAGAAGGTTTCTAACTCGCGCTAGCGAGTATATTTGGGATGAACCTTATGCCTTTAAATTATGTCCTGACAATATTTTACGAAGATGCGTAGATGGTGATGACATCCCAGCAATATTGGCACATTGCCATTCAGGGCCAACGGGGGGACATCACGGTGCAGTCGTCACAAGAAGAAAGATCCTTGATGCAGGATTTTATTGGCCCACTATGTTGGATGATGCAAAAGATTATATAAAAGGATGTGATGCGTGTCAACGATCCGGGAATATAACATCAAGAAACGAAATGCCACAAAATTATATCCATGTGTGTGAAGTTTTCGACATATGGGGATTGGACTTCATGGGACCGTTTCCTGAATCTAAAGGTAATAAATATATCTTGGTTGCTGTTGATTACGTATCGAAATGGGTCGAAGCGCAAGCATTGCCAACAAACGACAGCAAGGTAGTACTTAAATTTTTACAAAGTTTGTTCTCTAGATTTGGAATTCCTAAAGCATTGATTAGTGATAGGGGGACACACTTTTGTAATCATCATCTGGGAAGAGCCTTGCAAAAATATGGAGTATATCATAGGGTTTCCACCGCATACCATCCTCAATCCAATGGACAAACTGAAGTAACCAATAGGGCTATTAAGCGAATACTTGAAAAAACGACTGGATATAATCCGAAAGGGTGGTCTGACAAGTTAAATGATGCTTTATGGGCATTCCGTACAGCCTATAAGACACCAACGGGATGCACTCCATTTCGTCTTGTATACGGAAAAGCATGCCACCTACCGGTCGAAATTGAACAAAGTGCATATTGGGCTTTGACGAATTGTAATATGGATATGGAAGCTGCAACGAAGAACCGTTTCATGGAACTTAATGAACTCTATGAACTAAGAGATGAGGCCTACAAAAATACTAAGATCTACAAAGAAAGAACTAAAAGATGGCATGACTCGAGGTTACGTGGGGATAAAACGTTTACTATTGGAGAGAAAGTGCTACTATTTAATTCCAGATTGAAGATGTATCCTGGTAAACTTAAATCAAGATGGACGGGTCCATTCGTTGTCAAGAAAGTGTATCCTTATGGAACTATTGAAATATGCGATAAAAATGGTTATATATTCAAAGTAAATGGGCAACGTGTGAAGAAATACTTTGATAATAAAATTGAGGATAATGAGAACGAGGTGGTGGAGTTTGAACCTGAAGTAATGGAATAATGAGCTGAACGTGAGTCTAACTTGAAGACTCTGGAATAAAGACAAGTGCTTACCGGGAGACAACCCGGATTTATCTTTTAATTTTCTGTTTTTGTGTCGAGTCAGTCAGGCCGCAGAGGATACGGCGCATCTCAATCCTGAGATGCGACGCATCTCCTGCAATGGTCATATCTTATTTTATTTTTCTGCATTTTTAATTTCCGACTTTAAAACTTTTTATCAGTTTATTTTAATGCGGCGCATCTTTTATTCTGATCCGTATTTATTCCAGGCTCGATACGGCGTATCTTCTTCCATAAGATACGGCGCATCGACTGACCTGATGATTTTCATTTTTAAGTTTTTATGTTTTATTTTTACCTAACTACTAATGTGTTATGCAAGTTTGAACCTTTCTTATCTTAGGTGTGTTTTGAAGCCTTGGTGGTATTATAGATTCCTGCATTTCCTGTGGATACATCGAATATGAAGCTTAAACGTTCTAATCCACAAGAAAGATGATTTTTGCTCTAATACTAATGGAGGATCATACCGAGCAAATCTCAGGGGAGTTTTTCTGTTCTAATTCTTTTATTTTCCAGTTTTTAACCTTTCATACAAACAACGAGGACGTTGTTTAACTTAAGTGGGGGGATTGGAGAATTAGAACACTTAACACTTACTTGTCCTAAACTTTTCAAAATATGCTTAAAATGTGCTTAATGTATCAAAATTTAAAATTTTTAGCATGTTTTTGTTTAAAGTCTAAGTTGCATAGCTGCACACATGACGTTATTTTCAAAAATTGTGATTTTTCAAAATTCACAAATCTATGAGTGTGCCGGTGACTTGTAAACTTTAGAACTTGGCTTGTATACTATTCGAGACCACCATAATAAGTATTATTTTATATAATTAGAATGACTTGTCTAAATTGGTAAATTTCTAGGATTACACCCAAATAGCCTTATATGTTATGTGTTATTAGCTAACTACACTGGTTAGTTAACCCCCGTATAACCCTTTTGTTACTCTCATTTTTAGAGTAAGATACCCCTAGAAAAACACTCAGAGCCATTCCTTTCGTTTCTTACACCTTTGTTAAAATGTTTCGTTACACCTTACACCTTAGCCTACCCTGTAGATTAAAATCCGTGGTTGGTTAATTGCTATAGGCAAAGTGTGTTTCCTTACATTACCTGTGTTCGCGTGCGTAATTCATTATCTATGGTTAGGTCGGGAAATTGCACAATGCAATTGGAGTGAAAGTAAATATTGTATATCTTTGAGTTTATTTTTCGTGTGTTTACTACTTTCACTATTACCGTTATTTCTGAAGTCATGAAAAGTATGGAAAAATTATCCAGAATTATTGTTTTAGTGATGTGGTGAAATTTTACACATCTATGTTTATGTTTCTTAGTAAAAAAAAAAAAAAAATAAAAAGTTGGATGTTTGTTTTAACCAACGATGTAAAGTTATGTAAGTGGTCGATATCACCACTATTTGTTGTATTATATCTATGGATTGAATGGGAGTTGGCAGTTATGGGAACGTCAACTAAGGTTTATTCTTTGATTAAGATCTTGTTGAGTATAATTCGTGTCTACCTAAAGCGTGTGTTTCAAGTGTTAAAGCGTGAGTTATTCAATGATATGAGTCTTATTCATGGGATGGTTGGGATAGTGATTAACCACACTTAGGATTTTAATTTATTTGTTTTGTTTATTTTTCATTTTACACCAATTTATATCCCATATATTATCCATGCCCTTTACTATTCTTTATCCAACGAAACCTTTGATTTATTGAGATTAGGGATTTGAGCAATCTTAAGTATCGTAGTCGTGGATTCGGCTATGTATTTATGATTTTGTCGCCCTTTTTGATATATTATTATTGGTGAAGTTTGGACCTATCTTTAGCCTATTCGAGTTAAGGATTTGAGCAATTGCAAGTATCGTGTTCGTGGATTCGATCATGTATTTGTGATTTTGTCGCCTTTTCTGGAATTTGAGATCGATAGAGATTAAGAATAATTAACCCTTAAGCCTAAAAACCCTTTTTACCGCTTTAGACTTGTTATTCCTTGGCTTTAGTGGAGGAGATGTGTATACTTGCCAAGCTTATGATAGAATATTCGTCGCGACTGGACAGTTTAAACGATTAGATTTGCTTTTATCGAAATATTTTTATTCTACTTCTAAATCGTTAAGTGTTTAGTTGTGTGATTATGACAAAAATGAATACATGCTTAAATATAAAAATAAATCCTAATATCTTTTAGGATACATTTTCATAAGATTTAATTCTAAGGTTTACTTGGGGACAAGTAAAGTTCAAGTGGGGGATATTTGATGAACTCAAATTAGTACATTTTATTACTATCATTTATCCTATTAATTTGACTTGTTTTACTATATTATGTATGAGGATTGATACTTAATCGTTTACTTTTGTAATTCTTAGTTGAAAACAAGCATTTGGTGAAACTTGGCGATTTTGGACTAATTATGGAGCAAAACATGCAAGAAGTTAAGAGTCTACTGAAATGGACAAGATCAAGACTAATCTGCTCCAGATGCGCCGCATCTTGCTTATCACATGCGCCGCATCACTATCAATATTTCACCAGATACGATCCAAGATACAAGAGGACATGCGCCGCATCCAAAGATGAAGATACGCCGCATCTTCTGGCGGTGTACGAATATTCCTGAATATTATAATCTTGGACCCCACGCGAAGTTAAGTAAATGCGCCGCATCTACTTACTAGATGCGCCGCATCTCACCCTCAGACAGAAACTATAAATACCCCAAAGACCAGACGAATTAAGAGTTCCGAAGTTTTAACAGAAGACCGAAGACCAGAAACCAAGGACGAATTCAGTCAAGGCAGCAGCACAAGACACACCCAAATCAAAGATACAAGAGCTGTAAGAAGGTGCTGCATGTGTTTAATTCATTAAGTAGTTTTGTTTTATTGTGTTAGTAAACTTTAATTCATCAAGATTGGTGGCTTGTGTAATGTGACAACGGAAAGGTTGCACTCCCTTAAAACTGCTTTCTCATCAATTAAAGTTTATATGTTAGTGTATTTGGTTACTTTTATTAGTGCATTGATAACCTCTGTGGCTAGCTGAGCGTTGATCGGGTCGCCATGCCTCTGCCCTCGCCTGTTTATTAGATCGCCTATGTATTCTATGGTCTGTAGAAAAGTAGGAGAAAGATAAACGGGATAGTCATAAGTAATCATTAAGGGTTTACTCGCCGATAAGATTAGAACCAACGAGAAAGGACTTAATCTCGGTGCGTTGCATCGAACTATACACTTCATATAACACTAGCAATAAAACAACTGACAAACTACTTATCATAAGGACAGCCCTCTTATTGTCTCGAGTATTTATCTGTGTACGTGTGTGCTACTTGCTGATTTGTGCCTATTGGTTTAGTTTATTATTTAATTGCAACCAAATCGTGCCAGTCTCTCAGGCTGAACCCCCTTGCGTTAGATTAGATTGTATAGCTAACTTAATATATTAAAATACTGATTAGAATAACTAGATAATACGTTCCACTCTTAGTGATCGACACTCTACTTACCATTATATTCATACTGACCGGGTACACTGCTCGTTAAGTGTGTGTGTTATTGATAAGTCGGCTAAATATAAATTTAAAACTTGAGTAGGCATTAAAACTGCTAAACCGCAACGACACACGCAGCACATCAACTACCATCCCGTTTCATTTTATGTTTATTTTATCTTTTTGTTATTTCTCTCATTAGCTTAAGTCGAGTCTAGTCTTAGCTTAGCAACGCCATATTTTACATGTAATTAATCAAGATCTTTAACTCGCCACCAGTAAAATATCCTTTATCCAACAAAACCGTGTTTATCATATCCCTACACCTAACGTTATAACCCGTTTAAAAGCCCTCTTTGATAGTTTATCTTAGGTGCTTACGCCTAGTGGAGGAGGTTTTTGATCCTTTCCCAAGCCTATGGTAATCTATTTGCTATGACAGGTAGTGAGAGATATTATTCATTTTCATTTATGAGATATACTTTTTTGACACCTGAGAGATGTGAGTATCTAAACACTACTTGTGAGGTGCTAGTTTGTAATCTCCGTGCTTATTATGATTAAAGTGGAACGACTATTTGTTGTAATTACTTTTATATTAGCGTTAAATGACCCTTAACTTGTATTTTGATTAGAATAAAAGCGCATTTGCTTGAGGACAAGCAAATCTCAAGTGTAAGGGTATTTGATGAGGCGAAAAGTGTACCGCTTTTAGGGGGTCATTTAAGCCCTAAATCGTATTTATTTGATCAAATATTGCCCTAAATCGTTCCTTTTGTCATTTTAGGTACTTTGGAGAAGAAATCTGGAAAAGGAAGCATTTTGGACGTTTTTGGAGCATAAAAGTGAAGAAAACGACAAAGTCTCAAAAATCTGCTGGAAAGTACCTGTGACGGCGTCAAGCCCTAGTGTGACGCCGTCAACCCCTGACGCGCCAGAAAGGATTTTGGAGGATTAAAAGGGGACGGCGTCAAGAAGGCCATCAAGAAAACCTAACCGCGGCGAGGTGACGGCGTCACGCTCTATAACGTGACGCCGTCAGATCTGTTTTCCTATATATATTTTCATAATTTTTAGTCATGAGTGTGCAACTTTGTGAGGAGAAACCCTAAGACGATTTTTCTGCCATTTTTAAGGGTTTTATACCCTTGGATCTCCCATGTTCAATTGAAGATAAGTAATCAATTAATCATTCAATATGTCTATGTGTTGTTTGATTATATCTTGTTCTTGTCTTTTATTTAACATGCTAGGCTAGATTTATCTTGTGTTTGCTTAGATCTAATGAAACCTAACTATTGATTATTGGTTGTTGGTGTGTTATTAATTGTATTGGATGATTGTTTATCGATGTTAGGCTTAAGAAAATTGGCTAACCTCCGATACGGTAACTTGCTTGAACGTCTTGAGAAACATGAACCAATGCGTACTAAGGTTATTATGGTTGTATTTAATGCATGAGCGAATTCTAGTGATCCCATGTTAGGAGCTTCTTAGCCGGCTCGACATAGGAGTGAAGTAGGATCTTGTAGAGTTGGGGAAGTACGTACGCCACCCCACGATTGGTATTAAGGAATACACCCGTCATCCACACAATTAATACACACTAATCAACCGGTAAAAGATAGCTAGGGAGTAAGGAAATCTAAGTAAACACATTTCTCTCCATATAAGTTCCACAACCTTTTTATTTTTAGTTATTTTATTTTATTTGCATTTGTAGTTATTTGGGTTAGTTGACTAGCAACTAATTCCGCCCACTCCTTCAAACCCGAGATTTTACTTGCTTTCATAAAAAATATTAAAAAAAATACAAAAAGAATCTTCCCTCACCCTTAGACCTATTAGAGTAGTTTTTCAATCCTAACGACACTATTCCCCTAGAGAACGATCAATCCCCCGGTACTTACCACTACACTATACTACATCGGTCAGGTACACTGCCTGGTGGGGATTGTAAGCCTCTTGAGATCCCTCGAGAGGTAAAACCTGTTGTAAGGTCGCAAAACCACGCATCAGTGGACTTCATTTCCACAATTGAACCCAAAAGCGTCAAAGAAGCACTTAAACATACTAGTTGGGTTCAGGCCATGCATGATGAACTGGAACAATTTGACAGAAACAAGGTAATGACCTTGGTCAAATGTCCTCAGGATGTTACAGTCATTGGCATGAAATGGGTGTTCAAAAACAAAACTGATGAAAATGGCATAGTCATTAAAAACAAGGCCAGACTTGTTGCCAAAGGCTACAATCAGCAAGAAGGCATTGACTATGAAGAGACATTTGCACCAGTGGCAAGGATGGAAGCCATCAGGATCTTCCTTGCATTTGCAACCTACATGAACTTCAAGGTGTACCAAATGGATGTAAAAAGTGCATTCTCAAATGGCTTACAGAAAGAAGAAGTTTATGTTCAACAACCTCCTGGATTTGAAAGCAGTGAGTTTCCTGACTATGTCTGCAAGCTTGACAAAGCCCCATATGGACTGAAACAAGCTCCCAGGGCATGGTATGAAACTCTTTCAGCTTTCCACATCCAAAACAAATTTGTCAGAGGCAAGATAGACAACACATTGTTTATCTATATGACAAATGGTGATGTCATCCTTGTACAAGTATATGTGGATGATATCATTTTTGGCTCAACAAGTTATAAACTTTGCAAACAGTTTGAAAAACTGATGGCAAAGAAATTTGAAATGAGCATGATGGGAGAACTGACTTACTTCCTTGGACTGCAAATCAAGCAGACTGATGAAGGAACCTCTATCAGTCAAGAGAAGTATACCAGAAGCCTACTAAAAAAGTATGAGCTCAGTGACTGTGCCTCAGTCAAAACTCCCATGGTTCCCCCAAACAACCTTGGTCCTGACCTTGCTGGTAAACCAGTCAATCAAAATCTACTCAGAGGAATGATTGGGTCACTGATGTATCTACTTGCATCAAGGCCTGACATCCAATTCTCAGTCTGTTTGTGTGCCAGATATCAATCTGACCCAAGAGAATCACATCTCACAGCTGTGAAAAGGATTCTCAGGTACCTGAAAGGTACTCTAAGCCTTGGATTATACTATCCAAAATGCTCAGGCTTTGATCTCAAAGGATACTCAGACTCTGACTATGCTGGATGCAACATGGATAGAAAAAGCACCCCAGGCTCCTGCCAATTCCTTGGTGGAAAATTAGTCTGTTGGAGTGCTAAGAAGCAACAATCAGTTGCCATGTCCTCAGCAGAAGCTAAATATGTTGCAGCAGCAAGTTGTTGTGCAAATGTACTATGGATGAAAAGTAAACTCAGTGACTATGGAATCCATTATAAGATGGTTCCCATCTTTTGTGATAACACAAGTGCAATTGCCATCTCACACAAACCTGTTCTTCATCAGAGAACAAAACACATTGATATTAGATATCATTTCATCAGGGATCATGTCATGAATGGTGACATTGAATTACACTTCATTCCCATTGAATATCAGCTAGCTGATATTTTTACCAAACCATTAGATGAACCAAGTTTTACAAGATTGAAAGCTGAACCGGGAATGTTGGATATTCAGAATCAGTCTACTGATTGAATCCATCCAACTTAGTGTAAATTCTGAAAACCTCAGGTCCCTGACTCAATGTGTCTCTCAGTGAAAAAGATCACTGAATTTCCTTCCTGAACCCCTCAAACTAAATGAAAAAGTCATTCAGGGGCCTCAAGATGACATTCAATGCTAACTTAAATGCTCTAAGTATCTAGTTAGTAAATGTCCGAGGTTGGTAACTGAATGTCTGATAACGCTCAAATTGTACATGTTTTTAGGAGCATTATCGTGGATTTTATGCATATATATTGATCACTTTTATGAACTTATGGTACTTAATGAAGTATAATTTCTATTTTAGGTTCATGGAAGCTCACGACAAAGAAAACCAAGAAAAAGACGAAGAAACGATCAATAAACGAAGATTTATGCATATACGAAGAATTCCCGACAAAAGCGAGTCTCTTTGAGTATATTCGAGAAGATAAAGTCATGAAGTTGTCACTCCAAAGACTCAAAAATAAAGCACAAGAGGGAAAACGAGAAAAGAAATGAAGAAAAGAAGCTAAAACGAAGAAATAATGGAAGACTCGTTGTTCCCGACACACCTCCACCATTTTGGCCATAATTTGAGTATACCAACTCGGATTTAGATGATTCAAGCAGCCACGAAACCGAGAGAGAAGGATCTACAACTTTCTTGTTTATTATTTCTGGCGAAAATGCTCCATCCGATCGGTATTAGCCCACAACCAATTCAGATGGAGCTAACTTTTTCATCCATCCGATCGGTATGGTCTCGTATCCGATCGGATGGACCAATCTGACCTTCCCAAGTTATTTTTAATGCATTATTAAGTGTCATTAAGCCCCAAGCCCAATCATTTACCTCCATTTACTCCATTTCCTGGTATTTTATGATACTTAGTGCCCAAGTTTCATACTTAGAGGTTAAGGGTTGATTTCTACTATATATATGAGTGCTTAGGCTTGGTTTTCATTTTGAAATTCTACCCTCCACCCTTAAGGACGAATTTTCACCAACTTATCTCTCCCAAAAGACCACCAACCTCTGCCATTTTCAGAAGAAGGCTCAAACACATGGAAGAAGATAGGGGTGTGCAAAAACCGCACCGCAAACCGCAAAAACCGCAAAAAAACCGACCCACAAAAACCGCAAAACCACAAAAACCGGTGGATCGGTTTCAGGAAAAAATAAAACCCGATTTTGGGGTGCGGTTTCGGTTTTCACCGAAAAACCGCACCGCACCACTCTAAAATTTATAATTTTTTAAATATATTTTTTATTTTTTAGAATAACACACTAAAATAATACACTAAAATTTATAATTTTTTATTTTTTAAATATATTTTTTTATTTTTTAGATATATTTTTTTAAATATATTTTTTTATTTTTTAGAATAACACACTAAAATTTATAATTTTTTTATGATAAAATGATTTTGTTTATACTTTTATAATAAATTATTTCAAACACATTTTAATTGTTAATTATCATCTAAGTTTTTTAGGTAATATATACCAAAAGTTATAATTTCAAGGAGAAAAAAAAAACTTTGAACCAAAAAACCTCAAAACCCGCAAAACCGCATAACCCGCAAAACCGAAACCGCAAAAACTGCGCGGATGCGGATCCTCATTTTTTAAAAACTGCATTTTGCGGTGCGGGGCGGTTTCTGCCAAAAACCGCACCGAACCGCCCCATGCTCACCACTAAAAGAAGGTGTTGGGTATTATTTTCCGGCTTGGTAGAAAGCGTATAGTTGATTGGAGGTTTGAAGGTTGCTATAAATCCTTTACCTTTGCCTATTGTAATTCATACTTTGGGTAAACCTTGTTACTTTTATATTTCATGATGTTTATGATTACCATGATTGTTGAATCTTTGTGTTTGATTGAAATAACCATGGAATAGTTTTGTATACTTGTTTGGATATTATGATAACTTGTGATAAAGGGATGTTTGGATATTTGTAGTGTTTGTTTGGAATATGATGATAACATCATATTTGGTTAAATTGGAACTTGTCTTGTTTATTGTTTTGATTAATCATTGTTGAGTCTATAGTCGAAAGGGTTCTCAATAGTGGTTGATTTCAATTCATTAGTCGACGAATGTTTTGGTCTTGTACTTTGTGACGATTGTATGAGAAACTTAATAAACATAACAAGTGAAAGTTTAATTTAGATTAAGGGTCGAAAGGCATCTTTTGAATATGTGTTCTAATCATTTTTCAAGTAAATGGAACTTCACGAATTAATAACATCAAAGTCTAAAGTTCGAAAGGATTCTTTCTTGTTATAGGCATAAGGCTCATGACATGACCATTTGATTGAGGCTTATACATATTTGATTTATAAAACACTAAATTATTATTGGTTCTAAAGGTCGTAAGGATTACTTTTGATAATATGTTTTCCAAACTAACCATCCTAATATCCATGTGATCATTTGTCCAAACATGTATGTTCTTTGTGTGATTGTTCTTATATTTTTTTTCTTGTTGGTTTGATCCGTGACAATCATAACCATCAACTTGTTAATTGCTTAAACAAACAAACGACACTTGAGTGCAACCAAGTCTCTTGAGACGACCTTGACTTACCAACCCCAATACTACATATGACTAGGGTATACCTGCCCGAATGTGTTCCTAGTTAATCGGTAATTCTTGTTTATAAATTTAAAGCTTCGATGGAGCGCATCAAGTTTTTGGCGCCGTTGCTAGGGATTTGGTTTTTGTTCTTAGGTGTTTGTTTGTTTGCTTGTTTGTTCATTTCCTTGATATATTGATCGATTGCTTGTTTGCTAATTTGTTTGAATGCTATATCGCTCTTGCTCATAAATGATTGTTTCTTTGTTCTTGTTTGATTGCTTGCTTGCTTGTTTTCTCATGATGATTGCTTAATTGCCTCTATTGCTCTTTGTCTAAAAAATATTTCTCATTTCTCATATTTCTTAAATGATCTTGGCTTAAAAATCAAATTTTTTTGATGTTGGGATTTCGTTTCATGGGTTCTAAAAATACGCATTTAAAAGTTTGCTAAATGTGCTCGAAATTGTTTGCGAAAAAACCACCCAAACCACTCCAACAAGCCACTGAGGTCTCAGCAAGATGCAATTCAATAGTCAGTCGCCAATTCCCAAGAGTGCCTGACGAAGATATCCTAAGCATTTGATCAGCTCTCCAACAAGCATAATGAGCTGATCAACCACTATACCAACAAGGTCACTGAACTCACTGAAACTCAAAGTACCATGGCGGATGACATCTACGCACTGAAGAATGAGACCACTGACATCAAGAAGATGGTCTCCAGCATCCTGTTGATTCTTCAGACTTCTTCGGTTACCCCACCTCCTCAGTCAACAGATGCCTACACTGAAGCTCCAGCATCTGTTGAGGGGGAGAAATTTGATGAACCTATCCCTGAACCTACAACTTCCTCTGCACTTGTTGTTGCTACAATCCCTGTCCAACCTGAAGCAATAGCAACTGAAGTTCCTGAATCATCCTCAAGTCAACCCCCTCCCACTAACAAAGGGAAGGGAATCATGATGACTGAAGATCCTCCTCAATTTCAACTGGTGAAGGCTTCAACAGAAAGGCGTCCTGATCCAGATTCGCCTTTTGAAGTCACCTTAGATGATGGGAGTAAATTCTTGGGAACTCCGCAGGAAGTGGCCGAAGTCCTGGATGAACAGGACAAAAGAAGGGCTGAGCAAAAGACTGAGAAACTCAGTAGGCCTGAAATTGTTAAAGTGGCCAAGGAGGTAATCAAGGAAACTGACCAAGACATCAAGGGGGATGAATTCCTCAAGCTTCAGGCTGACCGCATCAAGGAACACAATCAGCAGGTCAAGCTTAAGGAAGAAAAGAGGAAGAAAACCTATGAGAAGTATCTATGGTATTTGACAAAGACTAAGGGTGAAGGCACCATAACAGACATGACCATTCACATGACCAAGCCCATAAGCATAACGGTTCACAGAGGACCAAGGAGGACTGAGTTGAACAAACCCTTCAAATTCTCAGATTACGGGCTAAGAGAATGGGACATGATGGGGCCCATCCTGAGGAAGAAGCAAGGCAGAATAGTTTATGATCTCCTAGCTACCCTGAACAGCAAATATGAGGAGATGGAAAGGGTGGCTAAGAGCCTAGGGATAGATCATGAGAAGGCATTAGCTTCACATGGACTTGCAATTCCTGACCTACTCAAAAGACTGGGAAGAATAGAAAAGCAGTGGGACTGGAGCCTGAACAATTCATAGCAGCTCTTCATTGCAACAGGATTTCTCCTCAAGGAGTCAAGTTTGTTCCCAACCTGGTCATCAAGCTACCTGAGTATGGTATTTTCTTTGTTGATGAGTTTAGGAACGAGGCATTTCAACGAATCAATGATATAAACCTTGTGGAAATGACAACTCTTCTGGCATACAAGCTAATGGTACTTCACGTAAAGAGCCCTGAAAATGAAGAGTTTGTCAAGCTGATGGATAAGATGATGAGTGAGAGACCTGAAAAAGAATTGTTAGTGTCCAAGAAAGCCAAGTTGGAACTCATGGGAATCTTGGAAGGCTGAGTACAAGGTCCCTGAGTATTATGTTTAGATGTTAGGACAAATGTAATGATATTAATAAAATGATGGCCCATGTTTTGTTATATTAGTGTCCTTTAATGGCTTTCTGTATATTCAGTGTGAGAAGAAGCCCATCTGCTCACTCACAACTGATCAAACACTTAGGCATAATTTATATCTAAATAGGGGGAGATTGTTGGGTCCATCAGTACCCAAGCGTCCTGAAAACAGGATTTGAATACAAATTAGCCCAATTGTTAATCTCCCTTAAACACTCTCAAGTCACTGAGTGAACAGTCACTCAGTGAGTTACCTTCAGGATGCTTAGTGTGAAAAACTAGAAGGGGGGGTTGAATAGTTTTATCGTTTAAAATTAATTCGCTTCGTTACTCTATGTTAATTCAAAGGAAACAAGCACAAACAAATATTTACACAATATATATGAAAAGTAAAGAGAGGAAAGATTAAACCACACAACACAGATGTTTATAGTGGTTCGGCTACAAGGACTCTCTCCCTTGCCCTACTCCACTCCTTGAGCCTCTAACTCGAGAGTTATTCTTCACTAAGAAACAAACTCTCTTCTAGGTGGAGAAAACCTTTACACGTCGCTTACTTCCTTTTCCGGTACTAAGCTAAACACCGAGTTCTACTTCAAGCAGAACCAACCTAACGTCGCTTATACAATTACCGACACTAAGCTAGATGTCGAGTTCTTTACAAGGGTATAACCACTCCCGTTTGGTTCTTTCACAAGGGTACAACCACTCCCTACACTCTTTGTGTTTTGAGGACTAAAACACTAACCACACTCACTGATATTGTAACACCCCAACCCGACAAGGGTAAAGATGTCACAACGATGGTTCCATATCAGAACAAACACAAGCATAAGACATAGATAATACAATAGAAATTCAAGGGTTACAAAGGAAAATCTGAAACTACATGGTTACAATACCATAATCCTAAATCTAAATATAAATTCTTCTAATAATCTTCCATAGCTAGTAGGGTCTTCTAAAATCCCAAGTAACTCTCCACTCATACCCAGCTTCCAACTAAAACCTGCCGCAGGAAAAGAAATGCGGCTGAGCTACGAAAGCTCAGTGAACAGATATAACGATACAAGTAGCAGTAAAAGGAATAGTGAAGTAAATGGAATAATACAAGGTGTAACAAGAGTCAGGAAAGAAATGGAAAAGGTTATCAAGAAATGTTTACAATAGGTAGGTGTAAGTAAACCGTAACCCACCACCAGCCCAAGTCGAATCAAGTCAAGTCCAGTGTCAAGTCATAGGGTAACATAAACAGATATCCATTACGAGCCCAGAACATATCATATCAAGTCAAGCAAGGTGTACAGAGGGGTGACCTCGGTACCAAGTACAATATGAAGGGATACCTCCAAGGGGTGGAGTAGCTAGCTCCCAAGAGTGAATGACGTGTATCGCACACACCCATCATGTCACTAAGCAATACAAGTAATCAAGTCAAGTCAAGTACAAATCTAGGATGCATTCATACGCCCCTGTAGGCTGCCATAATGTCTCCATCCACGTGCAAGTCACATATCAAGTCAAGGCAGGGACGGGATAGGTCATCACTTTCCTACCCAAAAGTCAAGTCATTGGTGCATCAATGACAAGGACATGAAACCCTCATGCCTAGTATGGCTCGTAATCTCAAACAGTGGGTCAAGGCCAAGGCCAAGTGTACAAGTCAAATTCAAGTTTCAAGTTCGTGTTTACATATCAATGGGTTCAATTCAAGCTTTAGTTCAAGTAGGTCATATCCATAAGTAAGTCAAGGTTTAATCTAAAAGTTCATCTGAAAACAATCCTTTTAAAATAGTTTCCATAAAATAATCTTTTAAAATGGTTTTCATAAAAATAGTCTTTAAAATAGTTTTCAATAAGATAGTTTTAAAAATGGTCTTCTTAAAACATTTTCATAAATAAATAAAAAGGTTTTCTCATCCAATTACAATATCAAGCATATTAGGGTTCAAGTCAAGGTTTTATGGCAAGGTTCATATCAAGGTTCATAGTGGTTCAAGTCAAAGATCAAGGCAAGGGTTCAAAATGAAGGTTCAAATCTAAGGTTCACAAAACAAGGGTACATAGCAATGGTTTGGGGAATCCTAAACGAATCAAAACAAGAGATCAAGAGAACGAAGGCACCTTATTAAAAAGGGCAGAATATCTGTACCTTATTAGCAGAACTCAAGAATAGCAAATGGCAAGGATCAAATTACTCCCTTCACGAACCTAAAGGAGTGGAAGACAGAAGTTCAAAGGATTCTTAGTTATCTTTCCATTTTAAGTAAGTTTCCAAAATTAGTAGGTTTTAAGTATTATAACTTCAGGTTAAGTCATTACTTAATATTATTATGGAATTAGGGTTTCTTTTATCATCTTATAATATTTTAGGGTTAATTATGACAAACTTTCATACTTTAGGGTTTTAAATGTAAATATATAAAAGAATAAGGTTTAAAGTGAAAATATAATAAATTAGCCCATAAGTTATCCATAATTACTCAACAAACATATTATATTACATAATTACAGAATGTATCATCAGAATTAAGTACATTACAGATTAGACCCCTCAGAATTTAGTATTTACATAATTGGTCCTTTAAGTTTACAAAGCTTATATATTAAATCATAATTTCATAACAATTACATTTTTAGCCCATAAATCCTCAAAATTACACATTACCCTTTTAATATCAATATTTACTCAAAATAACCTCAAGATTCCAGAATTACACTTTTAGTCCCTCTCTTTTATTTAAATTCAATTCGTACCATTTAAATATAATTAATTCATTATCTTGCAATATTTACACTTACAACCCTCAAGTTATATTTTTCCCACATTCCTACAGAAGTATATAACATTATAAAAATACCCTACAAGTTTCAAAGTTGGCAAAATATACCCCTACACTTTTAAAACCAAATCGGATCACATTTTTAATTCCAAAATCAAACCCTAATTTTATCCAATCATCATATCATAATTATGCAATCATTATCACATTAAATTACATCAGATTTAAACCCTAAAAACACAACCCTAATTCGTTCTAGGGTTTTTACCTATTTTTCCTTAATTTTTCAATAAATCTGGTTTAAACATAATTCAAGATCAATTATTCTAGGCTTCTAAAAATTAAATGGCTATTTTTCCCAGCTTATATTATCATCAAGGATCATGTAAAAATTATAGTTACACCTCAAAAAATTAATATAACATGATTTGCAATTTAAGTGTGTTTTAGCTAATTATTTTTCGTACGCCACATTAAGCTTGCATGATTCATGTTTCTTATTTTATTTAGGTCCTATATAATCATAAGAACATCATAAAAATACTACATGAGCAATTGAAAATGCCAAAGGGATAATTGGAAATTCTTACCTTAGCGTATGAGTTTTTCGACAAACCAAAATTCTAGCAAGCTAATGGACGAACCCACGACCCTTCCAATAATTTTCCTAGCTTCCTTAGGTATTGTAGAACTCCAGAAAATAGGCCACGAATTTTCCCAGGTTGAATAGATGAGTGTCGACTTTTAGTTAGGGTTTTTTTGGTTTTTCGGTATTTTGTATTTATAAGGATAATGTATAAACCGACTTTAATTTGTGGTATTAAGCAATATTTTTGGCCCAATATTGATAAAATACTGTATATTATGTTTCATAATTTTATTAGGATTTATCTTGCATTTTTCCTAATTTTAATTTAATTTATAATATTAATAATACACTAAAAAATTTTAAACCGACCTAAATTAATTATTTGGTGATTTTTATAATTTTTAAACTTTCTAAAATATTAAAATAAAGTTACAAAAATTATTTCGTTTCATATCTAGCTCATTCCCGAAGGTTTGGTATCATTTTGGTATTTTATACGCTTTTAAATCAAAATTTAAAATTGTAAGGGCATTTTGGTCATTTTGCAGGTTATCTGAATTTCAGGTATTACAACTTCTTCCCCCCTAAAAAAAATTTCATCCTCGAAATTTGCAGGAAGCAGAAAGAAAGGAGAACGGAAAACTCATACGGAATTCGAACAAGGTTTCAAATCAATTTAACTGTGTCAACAGTAAAGAGCTCTACAAGAGTTCAAGATTTATAACTGAAATCAACAGAACGCAAAACGAGAGTCCAAACTTATCCAGGTATCTAATGAACAAGGGAAGAGTATACGAACATGTAGGATGAACCTAAAGTCTCTCTAATCACGGATAATCCAACAGGAATCAAGTTCAAAATTTCTGAGGTACCTCCCAAGACATCCTATGGCCACAATGAGGGCACGTTATATGGTGTAAGTATTATCACGTTGATCAGGCGTCATAATACCAGCACCACATAAATATGCCTTCATGATGATCATACTTTATCTCGAGTCGTAAATAAAACAATCTATCTTAGTCCACCTAGTACTTCTACAGTCTTAAAGGTCAACAAAATCAATGTCATAGCCAAGGCATGAGTCAGAGTAATGCGGAAGCAATAATACTTAAACGAATGCCTTATAGTCTACCCATTCCTCACTGGTCAAAACTTAAGTTCATATTAAGAAATCCTAAAGCAAGTTCTCACGATTTTCTCCTATTTTCTTACAGTGGAAGCCTAATGGTCCTAAACGCACAGGTCAAGAGTAAATGTATTACAAATCGTCAGCCCATTTCTCTGATACCATAATTGTAACACCCCAACCCGACAAGGGTAAAGATGTCACAACGATGGTTCCATATCAGAACAAACACAAGCATAAGACATAGATAATACAATAGAAATTCAAGGGTTACAAAGGAAAATCTGAAACTACAGGGTTACAATACCATAATCCTAAATCTAAATATAAATTCTTCTAATAATCTTCCATAGCTAGTAGGGTCTTCTAAAATCCCAAGTAACTCTCCACTCATACCCAGCTTCCAACTAAAACCTGCCGCAGGAAAAGAAATGCGGCTGAGCTACGAAAGCTCAGTGAACAGATATAACGATACAAGTAGCAGTAAAAGGAATAGTGAAGTAAATGGAATAATACAAGGTGTAACAAGAGTCAGGAAAGAAATGGAAAAGGTTATCAAGAAATGTTTACAATAGGTAGGTGTAAGTAAACCGTAACCCACCACCAGCCCAAGTCGAATCAAGTCAAGTCCAGTGTCAAGTCATAGGGTAACATAAACAGATATCCATTACGAGCCCAGAACATATCATATCAAGTCAAGCAAGGTGTACAGAGGGGTGACCTCGGTACCAAGTACAATATGAGGGGATACCTCCAAGGGGTGGAGTAGCTAGCTCCCAAGAGTGAATGACGTGTATCGCACACACCCATCATGTCACTAAGCAATACAAGTAATCAAGTCAAGTCAAGTACAAATCTAGGATGCATCCATACGCCCCTGTAGGCTGCCACAATGTCTCCATCCACGTGCAAGTCACATATCAAGTCAAGGCAGGGACGGGATAGGTCATCACTTTCCTACCCAAAAGTCAAGTCATTGGTGCATCAATGACAAGGAAATGAAACCCTCATGCCTAGTATGGCTCGTAATCTTAAACTGTGGGTCAAGGCCAAGGCCAAGTGTACAAGTCAAATTCAAGTTTCAAGTTCGTGTTTACATATCAATGGGTTCAATTCAAGCTTTAGTTCAAGTAGGTCATATCCATAAGTAAGTCAAGGTTCAATCTAAAAGTTCATCTGAAAACAATCCTTTTAAAATAGTTTTCATAAAATAATTTTTTAAAATGGTTTTCATAAAAATAGTCTTTAAAATAGTTTTCAATAAGATAGTTTTAAAAATGGTCTTCTTAAAACATTTTCATAAATAAATAAAAAGGTTTTCTCATCCAATTACAATATCAAGCATATTAGGGTTCAAGTCAAGGTTTTATGGCAAGGTTCATATCAAGGTTCATAGTGGTTCAAGTCAAAGATCAAGGCAAGGGTTCAAAACGAAGGTTCAAATCTAAGGTTCACAAAACAAGGGTACATAGCAACGGTTTGGGGAATCCTAAACGAATCAAAACAAGAGATCAAGAGAACGAAGACACCTTATTAAAAAGGGCAGAATATCTGTACCTTATTAGCAGAACTCAAGAATATCAAATGGCAAGGATCAAATTACTCCCTTCACGAACCTAAAGGAGTGGAAGACAGAAGTTCAAAGGATTCTTAGTTATCTTTCCATTTTAAGTAAGTTTCCAAAATTAGTAGGTTTTAAGTATTATAACTTTAGGTTAAGTCATTACTTAATATTATTATGGAATTAGGGTTTCTTTTATCATCTTATAATATTTTAGGGTTAATTATGACAAACTTCCATACTTTAGGGTTTTAAATGTAAATATATAAAAGAATAAGGTTTAAAGTGAAAATATAATAAATTAGCCCATAAGTTATCCATAATTACTCAACAAACATATTATATTACATAATTACAGAATGTATCATCAGAATTAAGTACATTACAGATTAGACCCCTCAGAATTTAGTATTTACATAATTGGTCATTTAAGTTTACAAAGCTTATATATTAAATCATAATTTCATAACAATTACATTTTTAGCCCATAAATCCTCAAAATTACACATTACCCTTTTAATATCAATATTTACTCAAAATAACCTCAAGATTCTAGAATTACACTTTTAGTCCCTCTCTTTTATTTAAATTCAATTCGTACCATTTAAATATAATTAATTCATTATCTTGCAATATTTACACTTACAACCCTCAAGTTATATTTTTCCCACATTCCTACAGAAGTATATAACATTATAAAAATACCCTACAAGTTTCAAAGTTGGCAAAACATACCCCTACACTTTTAAAACCAAATCGGATCACACTTTTAATTCCAAAATCAAACCCTAATTTTATCCAATCATCATATCATAATTATGAAATCATTATCACATTAAATTACATCAGATTTAAACCCTAAAAACACAACCCTAATTCATTCTAGGGTTTTTACCTATTTTTCCTTAATTTTTCAATAAATTTGGTTTAAACATAATTCAAGATCAATTATTCTAGGCTTCTAAAAATTACATGGCTATTTTTCCCAGCTTATATTATCATCAAGGATCATGTAAAAATTATAGTTACACCTCAAAAAATTAATATAACACAATTTGCAATTTAAGTATGTTTTAGCTAATTATTTTTCGTACGCCACATTAAGCTTGCATGATTCATGTTTCTTATTTTATTTAGGTCCTATATAATCATAAGAACATCATAAAAATACTACATGAGCAATTGAACATGCCAAAGGGATAATTGAAAATTCTTACCTTAGCGTATGAGTTTTTCGACAAACCAAAATTCTAGAAAGCTAATGGACGAACCCACGACCCTTCCAATAATTTTCCTAGCTTCCTTAGGTATTGTAGAACTCCAGAAAATAGGCCACGAATTTTCCCAGGTTGAATAGATGAGTGTCGACTTTTAGTTAGGGTTTTTTTGGTTTTTCGATATTTTTTATTTATAAGGATAATGTATAAACCGACTTTAATTTGTGGTATTAAGCAATATTTTTGGCCCAATATTGATAAAATACTGTATATTATGTTTCATAATTTTATTAGGATTTATCTTGCATTTTTCATAATTTTAATTTAATTTATAATATTAATAATACACTAAAAAATTTTAAACCGACCTAAATTAATTATTTGGTGATTTTTATTATTTTTATACTTTCTAAAATATTAAAATAAAGTTACAAAAATTATTTCGTTTCATATCTAGCTCATTCCCGAAGGTTTGGTATCATTTTGGTATTTTATACGCTTTTAAATCAAAATTTAAAATTGTAAGGGTATTTTGGTCATTTTGCAGGTTATCTGAATTTCAGGTATTACAGAGATAGATGATACAAATAATAATGTGTGAACTACAACTATATCACACAGTAACTATGCTAAAGGTTTTACACATCTGTGTTGAACCTTGATGCTTAATCTCCTTTGCTACAAAAGGAAAGATCAATGAAATGAATGAATGATAAATGTTAGATGATATGTAAATGAATGAGTATGAATGTTAGGCTATATGAGTGATTGCGTGTCCAAATGATCAGCTTGCTATTTATAGGCAAGCTGGTCAACAGCCGGCGGATCCGGCGGATCCCATAAAAGGGATCCGTCTTTGATGACCATTGGTTCCGCCAAAATGACAGCTAAGAGATTTTTCAAATCTCTCCAAATCTTCCACAATCTTTCCATATCTTTGTGTTGTCATATCAAGATCTTCCAAAGTCAAATATCTTGCTTGAAGATCTAACTAAGATATCACATAATCTATGTATGATGCATGCCATGATGTCATTGTATCATTTTAAAAATAAAGTTTCCATTTAAGGAAATAAACTAGTAGATGTGTAAAATGTAATTCTAAGTAATCTTGTAAAATGTAAAATGTGTTTTAAATTGACTTTAGCTAGTATTTATAATTTGCTAAAAGATATACTTTGTAATTGTCATTAACAAAACTAAGTAAAGATCGTAAAATATAAATAACATTTTTAGGACGATATTTGTATTAACAATCTCCCCCTTTTTGTTGATGACAAAACATAAAGTATATTTTTGAGCAAAGGAATAAATATAGCATGAGTTCTTTAAAATATAGATTAAGTTTGTTTTATTTGAGTTTAAATACTATTTTTAGGCGAAAGTGTATGTACTGTGATGATTCACAGTTATGCTAACTTAATCCTTTCTCCCCTTTTTTGTCGAAACAAAAATAAGAGTTGCGTAGCGGAATGCGATTTTGAGAACTTTAAGAGCTCCCCCTTGTTTTATACTCCCCCTAAATGGAGTAACAAGGTAATGATGCATGATCCTACAAAACAAATGGTTAGAATATGAAATGCTCCCCCTCGATGTATACTCCCCAATACAAGAGTCCCAACGTATACATTTGAAGGGTATGAGATGCTACAAAAGAAATGTTAGTTGTGAATAGCTTCAATGGAGAAGCATAATGCATATGAAATGGTCATCCAAATAAGAATGTTAATCTAGTTGACTTGAAAAAGTCAAAATGTAGTGTCTGATCAAAATTTTGTACCTAAAGTACAAGTGATCAAACGATAATGTAGATTCCAAATAGCTATATAATGATGTTAGTCACCTAAATAATGATAATATGCTATATGTTGATCACTCATAAGCATAAAAACATCACAATCATTCATTGAAAATTATGTGACAAAAGTCACAAACATAATATGATGTTACATGAAAATGAAAAATACATCCTAAAAATAAAAAGTCCTACAACAACATCTAAAAGGTCCTATACAATGAGACTAGAACACTCCTATTGAGGAGCATGAGAGATGGCGTTTAGACGCTCAAGAATGTGGTTCAATATGAACCTCATTTCATTTTGGAGCTCGTGCACCAAAATGTTTGTCCTTTGAGCTATGTGAGCGGTTCTTTCACACATGTTACAATCATGGCGAGGAAAACCGGGCGGAAGAGTAGACTCATTTGGTTGTGGTGGTGGTGGTGGTGATTGGTTGTTGGGTGGTGGTGGTTGTGCTTGTTCATTGGTTGGTGGTGGTGTTTGGAGGGAGTTCATGAGGATGTTTTGGAGGTCCATGGCTTCATTGAGGCGGTGATCTACCATACCCGAGAGAGTGTAGAGACGTTTGAGCTCTTCACTAATCCCCTCTAGGGTTTGAGGCAAATTGATCCACATTGCCTCGTCTATGGCAATGAGAGTTGATATGGGTGGGAGAGGTGGTATTTGAGGTTGAGATGATGGTGCATCATGGTATAAAGGACCATGGATATCCGAGAAAATCGGATGAAAAAGCATAGGCTCTTGACCTTCAAAGGTCATAGGTGGAGGATTGGTTGATCTTGGTGGGAGATCCTCCAAGTCATCAAGGTATGGATGAGGTGATGTAGGTGGAGTCCTAAATAGCTCCATAGGTTGCAACTTGGGTAATTTTGGGGGTGATGGGGATTTGACAGTCTGTGATGGAGCGGGTGGTGGTGTGGTTGCTATGGGTGTGATTGTTGGAGGAGGAGTTTGTATGACCACATTTGATGGTGTAGGTGTTGATAGATTGAGGAAATTCTCACTTGCAATAGGAGATGAGATATTAAGAGGAGATGATTCCTCTGATGATGAGTTTGCAAGATTTATAAAGCAACAAGGCTTAACACTAATGCGTGCGGTTTGTTTTGGAGGTTTAGAGGTTGAAGAGTTGTTTGATTTGGTCATGGTGAGCTAAGAGAACTAAGATGTACAGGTTATATGTGGTAAAGAAGGTAAATGAGTGAGTTTTGCTCTAAGTTATGATCTTAATTTATAGGCAGATGGTTTATAGAAACTAATGTTTGGATTTGATGTAAATCCAATAGAGAATGTTGGTTCCTAATGATTTGGAACAAAATTTTGTGCAAATCACGTCACATAAGTCAATCCATAGAACTTGTGTTGAGTAATATGATGAAGATATGCAGTAAATGCAATGAGATAGTGGAAAATCCTATGATGTGATGTTCCCACGGATTTGAAGGATCCCTAAAAAGGGTTCCTTGTTTGTATCATAAAGGTAACTCACTCCTAAAATTTGAAAATTCAAATTTTGGTGGGAAATGTTGTTCTTAAGTTTCTAAGAGTTTCCAAATCATTCTAAGATGTATAATGATCAGTGAACCTATTCTAAAGAACATTAGAAACTAAAATCTAAGGATCGGGATGAGTCGAAAAGTTTTAAGAATTTTACTGTTATACCTGCGGATCCAATCGACAAGGCGTGCGGATCCAATTTTTGGGATCCGCCTGATCCGCAAGTTGAAGAATGGCGGAGCCAATGCTAACACATGGCGGATCCAAAATGAGGGATCCACCAGATCCGTGGACCAAAAGTACTAAAACTAAACAGAGAGATGTGCATATTTTTCGTTTTTAGACGAAAACCCAAAAATTCTCCTAGAGCATATCTATCATCTAATATGTAATGCAAAACAATCAAATATGATAATACTAACACATGTTTAATCATAGATTAATCCGTTCATGGGAACTTACCTTAAGAGGAGTTAAGCTAAACATAGGCTTAAACTTGAAAAATTGATAACATCAAGTGTTATCGACTTGCAATTCTTAGTTAGTTCATATACACATCAAATATCAACATAACGAGTTAAGAAACAACCATTTTTAATACTACATTGTCTAATAATGTTTAGAGCCAAACACTCCTTCAACTCAACTTCTTCTTCAATTTCTTATTCAATTTCTTCATGCCCTTATGAATCTTCATCATCCAACGTCCTAAATTCTTCACCATTCCTTTGATGTTGCGGTACTCGGCTGATTCATTTGGGATTGGTGGAAGTTCGCACAAGTACTCCGGAGGAGGAATCCTAGAGTTTGGCAACCCATCATCGTCACTCATGGATGATGATGATGATGATGTTTGAGCACGAGGAAGTTTGTCCTTGTCAACCGCTACCCTAAAGTCGCTCAAGGGAACGAAGGTGCGTTCGATCTCATCATATTCGGGAACAAATCCTAAGGCATTTCTAGGAATGGGTGCAAAATCTCTAAAGAGACGGGTCAAAAGCATTCCATAAGGCAATGCCATTTTTCCTTGAATTGGAATATCGGCCATTCTTTGGCGATATAGTAAGAAAGGTTGAAAGGTTGATGGGTTGACACATTGTACATCATGTGGCAAAGACAAGCATTGATGTGATCGCGGTTTCCTACCGTGCACATGGCATTGGCCCTTAAGACTTCTTCCATTTTCCTAAATTCGGGTTTTAGTTCATTGAGCTCCATAGCAAATGGATCTCTAGCTACATATTTCCCTCGATACAACCTAGTTGGGTTGTTCCTAGGTATGAAGAGATGCTGACGAATGATTTCTTTTGAAGTTAAGGGAGTGGCATATGGTGCCGTTCGTTCAAGATTTGACTCAAGAATGGTCAATGACCATTTATCAGAATAGACACTCGTTTCATGACTTGGAACTCCTAGGACTTCTCTAAATTGATCTAATGGGATATTGAATTGATGTCCATTGATGCTGAAGCGAATGTTCATGTAACCTTGATCGCTTGACTCTAGATTGACACTAGCATAGAATTCTAAAATGAATCATGGAATTAATGGTTCATCAATATCTAGGAGGGAATCAAAGTGAATAGCCGCTAGTTGTTCCCTAAGATTGGTTCCTTCATAGAATGAGGGGTCTACAAACCTACCCTCATGTACGTAGTATTTTTCTAGAGCTTTGAAAATTTCAACTTGTTGATCACTAAGTCCTTTGGTTTTATGGTGTTTAGGTAGGTAATTGATGGTGTATTTGTGATCATAGTTGGTCGCGGGAGGCATGATTTTCCTAAACACAAAAAATTATATAGTTTTAGTCAAAATTATCGAAAATACGTGTATAGGTCTAGTGTGTGCCTACATGGGGACTATGTGGAGGTACAGTTATCTCGACTCATTTAGATGCATGAAAATTTTGTTTATGCAAGTTTTATGATAAAACGAGAGATAACCCAAACGCTCCTACTTCAATGTAGCTACATTTGAATGTACCCGAAAATACATATTAGTTATGTATTCCCTTTAGCATTCAAGAGACATTATGCAAGTGATGTTTAAAAACTAACGTTTTTATATTTGTATGAACAATGTTCAAAAACCATTTTTCCTAGTCGTGAGAAGATTTTAGCAAAAATTTCTCATGGGGTTTTTGATGAATAATGATAATGTACTACAAGATGCAATTCCTAACTAAGAAAAACATGATTTGAAGTGCAATTCAGTAACTATGTTTCATGATTTTTCAAGAATTATGCATATTCCCCAAGTTTTGATTTTGTGCATGAAATAGAAATCCTAGACGCAGATCAGGAGTATAAACATGATAAGGATACTTACAGTGATGTTTGGAGCACAAATTTGTGGAAGAAAATAGCCTAAATTATGATTGTGGTGAAGTATGAAACGAATTCAGTAGGTGATAAGTTTTAGGAGAGTGATGAATAGTACTTGGTGTTGTTTATTATATAATAAAACAACCTGTGCATGTGACGGATCCGGCGGATCCAAAACAAAGGATCCGCCTTTGTTATCGTTTGGATCCGCGGGATCAGAACACAATTTTTGGTTTAGTGTCGAGTTTGGTTAAACTAAGGTTTACGCTACTGTTTTATCTAATCACTATGTTCCATTAATCCTAATCCAAGTCTAAGGTAGTTGAAAGGTTCTCTTTTGAGAGGTTTTGTGAGGATGTCGGCAATGTTGTCCTCTAAGGAAACTTTCTCAATTGAGATGTTTCCCTTCTGAACATTGTCGCGTAGGAAATGATGACATATTTCAATGTGTTTGGTTCTAGCGTGTTGGACCGTATTTTTGTTGAGGTCGATTGCTCCTTTGTTGTCACAAAGAATGGGGATGTCGTTGAGTTCAATTCCATAGTCTACGAGAGCTTGTTTCATCCACAGTGCTTGTTGACACGCCTTTCCTGCAGACACATACTCTGCTTCGGTTGTTGAAATTGCAAGGGCCGTTTGTTTCTTAGCGAACCATGAGGTGAGACAATGTCCTACAAAAGTACAAATACTGCTAGTACTTTTCCTATCAACATAGTCACCAGCATGATCTGAATCGGCATACACTATGGTTTCTATACCCGTTCCTTTGGGATACCGTAATCCTAAATGTGTAGTACCTTTAATGTATCTAAATATCCGTTTAACGGCTTCAAGATGGGATATTTTGGGATCTTCTTGAAAATGTGCACATAGACAAACACTAAACATAATGTCTGGCCTACTAGCCGTAAGATAGAGTAAACTACCAATCATTCCCTTATATTTAGTGCTATCTACGGATTCATTTTCTTCATCCTTTGTGAGTTTGGTTTCGGAGGACATGGGTGTTTTCATTGGTTTTGAGTCTTCAAGACCAAACTTCTTAAGCATATCTTTGATATACTTTGATTGGTTGAAGAATATCCCATCTTCTAATTGTTTTATTTGGAGACCTAAGAAAAAGTTTAGTTCCCCCATCATACTCATTTCAAACTCGTCATGCATGATTTTTGAGAAATCGTCGCATAACTCTTGACAAGTTGAGCCGAATATAATGTCATCCACATATATCTGGACGATGATGATATGTGATCCCTTTTTCTTGGTAAAGAGAGTGTTGTCTACAAGGCCCATGGTGTACTTATGGTCAACTAAGAAGGTCTTAAGTCGATCATACCAAGCTTTTGGTGCTTGCTTAAGTCCGTATAAAGCTTTCTTTAGTTTGTAAACATGATTTGGTTTTTCAAAATCAGCAAAGCCGGGAGGTTGTACAACATATACTTCTTCAGTTATAAATCCGTTTAAAAATGCACTTTTGACATCCATTTGAAATAATTTAAAATCAAGTGCACATGCATATGCAAGTAGTATTCTAATAGACTCAAGTCTAGCTACGGGTGCAAAAGTCTCATCATAATCTATACCCTCTTGTTGATTATAGCCTTGGGCTACTAACCTAGCTTTGTTTCTAGAAACAATGTCATTTTCATCCATTTTATTTCTAAGAACCCATTTTGTACCTATTATGGTTTGATTTTTAGGTTGTGGGACTAATGTCCAAACGTCATTTCTAACAAATTGATTTAATTCTTTTGCATCGCCATGACCCAAGATTCATCTTTTATTGCTTCTTTAACATTTTTAGGTTCTATGGTTGAAACAAAACAAAAGAAATTACTTTCATTTTGAGCTTTAGACCTTAATGTTCTTTCGTTGAGTTTTCCTATGACGTTTTCTAATGGATGACTTTTAGCTTCCTTGATGTTGACTAAATCTCTTTTTACTGGTTCATCTTCTTTATCATTTTCAACATTTTCCTGATTATCAACCATTTGGTTTTCAACTAAGTCATCATCTACCAAAGGTGATGTCTTAGAGGGAGGTGGACTTTCATCGAATGTTACATTCAATGATTCCTCGACTATTGAGGTTTCCTTGTTCAAAACTATGTATGCTTTACTAGTTTGTGAATATCCTAGAAATACACCTTCATACGACTTTGGGTCGAATTTGGTGAGATAGTCCTTTGTGTTTAAAATGAAGCACTTGCTTCCAAACACTCTAAAATACCCTAAAGTAGGCTTTTTGCCTCATTATAACTCATATGGAGTTTTTCTCAAGAATGGTCTAATTAGAACTCGATTTAGAATATATGTAGATGTATCTACAGCGTGACACCAAAACTTTTGAGGTATGTTTTGTTCATTTAACATAGTTCTACTCATTTCTTGAATTGTCCTATTTTTCCGTTCTACTACACCATTAGATTGTGGAGTTCGAGGAGCCGAGAAATTATGTGTTATTCCATTATTATCACAAAATGTTCCGAATTGGATTTCGTTGTCAAATTCTCGACCATGGTCGGTTCTAATAGATACTATGTTACTTCCTATTTGATTTTGAATTTTCTTGCTTAGAATTTCAAATTTATCAAAGGCCTCATTTTTGGTTTTCAAAAATTTAGTCCATGTATATCTAGAGTAATCATCTACTATAACTAATGTGTAAAAATTTCCTCCATAACTTTGTATAGCCGACGGGCCAAACAAATCCATATGCAACAATTCTAAACACCTAGATGTAGATACCATGTTTTTAGCCTTATGGCTATTATGCACTTGTTTCCCAATTTTGCAAGCATCACAAAAGTGTTGGTCATATTTCAACTTGGGTAGGTTCCTAACGAGTTCCTTAGATGATAAGGATTGAATTAGTCTCATATTGGCATGACCTAAACGTCGATGCCATAGAGTTGAGTTTTCGTCCAAAGAGGTAAGACAAAGCTTGTCTTTAGGTGTTTTATCTAATTTCATAACATAAACGTTATTTTTCAAAACACCTTTTCCTACTGTTATGCCGTCTTTAAGTATTTTACTTCCGTTTTCACTGAAAAGGACGTTATACTTTTTGCGGCACAATTGACTTATACTAAGCAAGTTAAAACCTAAATTATCAACATGAGCAACATCATCAATAGAGAGAGAGTCATGAGAGATCGTACCTTTTCCGATGATTTTACTTTTAAGCTTGCTACCAAATGTGACATTACCTCCGTCGTACACTTGGTAGGTTGAGAAAAGGCTTTTGTTTCCTGTCATATGTCTTGAACACCCACTATCTTTGATCCATTCATCAGGTTCTAGTTCAACTTTTAAGCATACCTAAGTTCAAGAAAGACTCAAGCGTTTGGTCCCCAATATCTCATGGGTCCGTTTGGGTTAAACATAACATTATCATGGTTCATGTAACCAAATGGAGGATAATTGTTCCATGGCATGTAATTGGGACCTTGGAAGTTTCAAGGCATATTTTGGTTCCAATTATTTTGATAATGATGTTGTGAGTTAACATTACTCTTAGGAAAGGGGTGTTTGGGAAAACTAGTTTGAGGTCTCTGTTGAGTTGTTTTAACTCTATACTCATTCCTAGCTTGACCTCTTCCTATAGAAACAACTGGTTTTAGCTTGTTGTTAGTTATACTAGTACTAGGTTTTCTAGTGACCTTAACAAATTCAGTACGGTTCGTTTTAAGATCCTTCTGTTCAACTTCTGTACCCGCGGATCCCTTGGGTACAACTGGCGGATCCAAAACTTTGGATCCGTCAGATCCGTGGGCTTCTGACTTGGTTGAAACAGTTTCTTTTTCATTCACAGTTTGTTTCTTAAAGTCACCTAAGGTTCCTAGTTTTCATAAAACCTAGTCCGGTTTTATCATGAGGAAGTTTTTGTATCTTCATTATCTCATCTGCACAACTTATGTTTTTATCAAACCTTTTAAACTTAGAGTTTTGCTTAATGAGATCTTCCTGTGTGGTTTTTAGTGCATCTAATTCTAATTTTAGTTCTTGACAAGAGACACATGTATCTTTACTATTTTTGCCTTTTTCCATTCGTATCTCTTTTTCTTTAAGCAAATACACTTCATTTTCTAAAAGTGTTGTTTTAGTTTTCAAGAATTTGTTTTTGTTGATGATTTTTAATGTTATATCACATAGTTTGTTATATTCTACTTCTAAGGTTTCATCATCTATAGAGGAGTATGAGTCATAATGTACCTCCTCTGTGTCATGAGCCATAAGGGAAACTTCGTTGTCTTTAGGCTCATCATCATCTCCTTCACTATCACTCCAAGCTCCACTAACAAATGCCTTTTGAGACTTGTTCTTTGGAGGCTTTGGACATTCACCTATAAAGTTACCAGAATCTCCACACCTATAGCACTTCCTATCTGACTTGCCTTTTCTATCATCACGGTCTTTTCAGAAGGATTTCTTTTCTTCACGAGGTGGTCTTACGAACTTTCCTCGTCTCCTGAAGAATTTCTTGAAATCTCTTACGGCCATGGCATACTCTTCGTCTTCACTATTAAAACAAGACTCTTCATCATCACTTGACTCAACTTTAGCTTTTAGGGCAATGGACTTCATCTTCTCCTTTTTGTCTTTAACTATTTCTGAATCTTTTTCCATCACCATTTCGTGAACTTTGAGATTTCCTATAAGCTCATCCAGTGTCATGCTTGAAAGATCCTTGGATTCTTCAATAGCTGTCACGTTTGCTCTCCACTTCGGATGGAGTGCTCTTATAAATTTTCTGACAAAATTCTTACTAGAAAAAGATTCATCAAGTGCTTTAAGTGATGTAATAATAGTATTGAACTTAGCAAACGCACTAGCAGTGGTCTCATCTTCAGAGATAACAAATTGTTCATATTGTTGAACAAGAAGATCAATTTTGTTATCTTTGACTTGTGAGTTTCCTTGATGAGTGATAATTAGAGATTGCCAAATATCTTTAGCCGTTTTACACATAAAAACTCTTTCATATTCTTTCTTAGGTAAAGCATTGTAAAGCATCATTTTGGCTTCATTATTTTTGGCAATCAACTTCTTTTGCTCATCACTGTGACGAGTAAGAGAAGTTCCTACATCCCGACCACCCGAAATATCATTACTTATGGCCTTGTAATCACCCTCAACAATTATATACCATAGATCTATATCCTTTGACTTCACATAAGTCTCAAAGCGATTTTTCCAATAAATAAAACAATTTGGTTCGATAGAGGTGGTCTTTGCATAGATTGCCCTTCTTTAGAGTTTTCAAAATCCATGGATCGTTTTAAGTTTTAAAATACAATATATTTTAAAAATCTTAAGTAACGTAGCTCTTGATGCCAATTGTGAAAAACTAGAAGGGGGGGTTGAATAGTTTTACCATTTAAAATTAATTCGCTTTGTTACTCTATGTTAATTCAAAGGAAACAAGCACAAACAAATATTCACACAATATATATGAAAAGTAAAGAGAGGAAAGATCAAACCACACAACACAGATGTTTATAGTGGTTCGGCTACAAGGACTCTCTTCCTTGCCCTACTCCACTCCTCGAGCCTCTAACTCGAGAGTTATTCTTCACTAAGAAACAAACTCTCTTCTAGGTGGAGAAAACCTTTACACGTCGCTTACTTCCTTTTTCGGTACTAAGCTAAACACCGAGTTCTACTTCAAGGCAGAACCAACCTAACGTCACTTATACAATTACCGACACTAAGCTAGATGTCGAGTTCTTTACAAAGGTACAACCACTCCCGTTTGGTTCTTTCACAAGGGTACAACCACTCCCTACACTCTTTGTGTTTTGAGGACTAAAACACTAACCACGCTCACTGAGATAAATGATACAAATAATGATGTGTGAACTACAACTATATCACACAGTAACTATGCTAAAGGTTTTACACGTCTGTGTTGAACCTTGATGCTTCATCTCCTTTACTACAAAAGGAAAGATCAATGAAATGAATGAATGATAAATGTTAGATGATATGTAAATGAATGAGTATGAATGTTAGGTTATATGAGTGATTGTGTGTCCAAATGATCAGCTTGCTATTTATAGGCAAGCTGGTGAACAGCCGGCGGATCCGGCGGATCCCATAAAAGGGATCCGTCTTTGATGACGATTGGTTCCGCCAAAATGACAGCTAAGAGATTTTTCAAATCTCTCCAAATCTTCCACAATCTTTCCATATCTTTGTGTTGTCATATCAAGATCTTCCAAAGTCAACTATCTTGCTTGAAGATCTAACTAAGATATCACATAATCTATGTATGATGCATGCCATGATGTCTGTTAGCTTTAGTTTTTATAGTTTAAAGTGATGGTCATTCACTTTGTTATAACTTTGTGTTAAGTGGGCTTGTATTAGATTTTGTATCAATTGTAAAAGCCCAATCCAAGTACTAAAGTCCACGAAGCCCACACAAGGCCCATTAGGAAAATGCCTTGTAGTATTTAAAGCACAAATACTTCTCATTTGAGAAGTGGTTCAACTGTGTGTTATATGTGAAATACAAGAAAAGCTTTAACATCTATTCATCTCTCTTTCTATATCATTCGATCCAACACCACAGTCCCATCTCATCTCTTGTGTTTAACGCCAAATATATGTGTGATAAAGAGTGCTTATCGACTACAACAAGTGGTATCAGAGCCTAGCTTCGAGGTAGGAGTTTTATGTTCGATTCTTGTTGAAAAATACTTGTGTGTTGCGTTTGATTTTCAGGAAAACGTGACACTTTGTGTTCTTGGTGGCTACTGTACGCAACATCAAAGAGAAAAGGTAGTATTTTGTGTTTGATCATCAAGCCTAAAACACCCACTGTAATTTTTCTTTAAGTAGAAAAGTCACATTTTGTGTTTTTAGCTTCGATTCATACGCAAGAACAAGCAAAAAAGTCGAGTTTGTTGCTGTTAGATCGACTTAGTTATGAAGGTTTGTTAGTTTATCAAGTGCTTTGGAAGAATAAATTTTGGTTGGTTCTTAGTTTCCTAGATCGAATATAATCAAAAATCTTGGATAAGATTGTGTTTGTGGAATATATTTGATATAATATTGGTCCAAGTGGTAAAAGTGGTCAGGAATACTTGCAAGTTGTTGAAAAGTTGTAAGGTATCACGTGGGCAAGGTTCACTAAAGTCAAAAAGTGGGTAAAAAGCTGAAAAGTTTCGGAATTACACAAGTGTCTCGCAATTGCCACATTCTTCGCAATTACTGCTGCTATCGGAATTGCTACTCTCTCGCATTTACTGCTGTTCTCTCGCAATTGCTTCTGTCACAATTAGTGATGCGAATCGCAATTGGTCTCGCAATTGGTATCGCAACCTTGGTCTCGCAATTGATGCAGTTTTCAGAATTGGCAACTTCAGTCCTTGTACTTTCAGCTGCCTTAGAAGATCTTTCGGATTTGACACTTTTGGCCCTCGCAATTGTGATTAAAAGACTTCAAAGTTAAATAACTTTTAAGGATTTGATTCGAACGTAATTTCGTCAACTCGAAAGTGAACTCGGTATTTTATCACTTGTATAAGTGTGTAAAATACTTCGACAAACGGTTATCTACTTTCTTGTATAAGATTGTTAGATTTTATATAAATTACGAATTTATATAAATAAGATATATTTCTATGTAAATTGATATTTTGCCATAATTTGTATAAATTTTGGTCAAATTGAAATTTCTATAGAAAGTGTCGTGTTTATCTAAATTGTAATTTACATTACTTTTTGTCGAAATTGTAAACTTTTGACTTTGTCTTAATTATACTCTAATCAAATTTTGTAACTTTATTTAAATTTGTTTCGTTCATATAAACCAACAACTTCAACGATCATCACCAACAAACCAAAACATCAACAACCAAGCTTAACCGTCAACAAACTCATCTCCTATTTCGTTGCAAAGATCCTGAATCAACTTTATCGCACATCACAAGAAAATGGAATCGAGTTCTCAAGCGGGACAGATGTCTCCAGTTGTGCAAAACGTCACGAAGGAACGTTGTCTAATACACTTTCAAGGAGTTAAGAGTCAATGTGTGACAATCTCTGAAGCAAGGTCTCCAATGTTAAAACCATATTTATTCAATCGAATTTCTGGAAAACTCTTCGGATCTAAAAAGGCTTTTTCAACCTTCGAATCTGGAATGGATTTTTCAACCTTCAGAGAGAAACTCTTGCACAACATATCTCAATTAGAGAATCAAATTGTACAAGGAGGTGACTGCATTGAAGCCTATCAAGCGCTCCAGACACAGCTTAAATGGTTTCTTGACTTTAATTCCAGAAATGATCCAGATTATGAATCAACAAGAGAAATATGGAGTGAATGTGTCAGCAGACACCTGGACGTGGAAACGTTTAGACTTCAGTTGTTTGGTCATATGAGCACACTGGGACGGGTGCTTACTTCAAGATCACTTCATCTGAAAGAGATGCTGAATGAGAAGAAAGTGATAGAACGGGAAAGGGAGCAAACTGTGAGAGAAATGCTATTAAAGGAAATAGTGGGAAATGAGAAAGAGGCAAACAAAGAGGAACACACGGTCAATGTGGGAACAACATCTGATGCTAACTTGGTCTTCACGGAAACAGACACATCTTCAGAACAGCATGTTGAAAGCAGCACTCCAAGATACGATTCGGATGCTGAGGGTTCACACAGGAATGAAGCTGTTTGGGATACTGAAGCTGACCACATCAGACTTTCATCCGACATTGCAATTGTGGCTACGGTACAACATTCAAACGATCATGATAATGTTGATTTGTTCGAGAATATGTTTGTTCATGACAAGACACATCCTGCGCATCCTGAGTCCATCAGTGACACATATGTGGAGCAAAGGTTTGATAGTAATATCACTCCCACAACCCCAGATATGGATCCTAATGGAGGTGAGCCTGCCCAGGATGGATCTTCTCATGATCAAGATCATGCCATATTTGCTTCTTTAATCCATAATTTCAAACATGAACTTGAAAAGTGCAAAGAGGACAATCGCAAAGCTAAACAAACAAATGTCTTATTGTCCAAAGAGCTTGAAAAATTAACAAAAAGCAAAGACATTGAATTCCCAAACCTTAAATCTCAAGGTCAAAAATTTGTGGATGAAAATTTGGGCCCCGCCAACAGAAAGGTCCAAGAGCTTTTAAACGAGAACGTTGAATTAAAAATGAGATACTCAATGCTTCAAGAAACCACTTCAAATTTTAAGATTGTTAATACAAAACTTGAAAATGAAAATCAAGAGGTTTTAAAACGTGCAAACAATCTTGAAGAAAAACTTCGAAAAACAGACCAAAGTGTTCAAACTCTTCAAATGATGATTCCTAAAGCTAAGAAAGTTCATAAGGGAAAATCAGGAATTGGTTTTGAAAATACAGATCAGGTTGAACATAAATTTTTGCCGAATGATGCTTTGTTCATGTCAGAAGAAGATGAAAAATTGGCAGAGGAAAAACGCTTAAAAGCCAAAAAAGGAAAAAGCCCACTCTCGTACCAAGGCTTTGTGTATGGTTGTATACAATTGTCAGAAATACCAAAACCACCTTTAAAAAGAAAAGACACAAATGTGAAAAGATTTTTCAAAGAAGTTCAACTTGCTACTTATGATGCTAATTTATGGCAAAATAAAGCAAGGAAACAGTTTTGTAATCTTAAATATCACATTGAGCACACGTTAAAGGTCATTTGGCCAAAACAACAATACACCGAGAGTGACTACACTCGTCTCATGTCATCTGACGCTTGGCTGAAAAGGGAAGTCCGTAAGTTTTTAAAAGATGAGATTGAACCTCTTGTGAAAAATATCAATTTCAGTTTTGAACATTTTGAAAAATTTCTTGTCACTGAAATGAGAGAAGATTTGAAGTACATCCATTCTCTTGAAGATGAATTTGATGCAAAATGCTTAAATCTTGATATTCAAAAAGAATTTTTCACAAATCAAATTGAGTCATTCAAATCGGTGTCTGTCAGCCTTGAGTATGAGAATGTGGATTCTGAACATATATATTTTTTGAAATCTGAAAATCTTTGTTTCAAAAGAAAAATCACTGAACTTTCAAAAGAAGTAGCTGAAGTCAAAGAAGAATTGTCAAAAAGAATTGCTTCTTCTGAAAACTCTTCGACATCAGTGCTTAAAGAAAAGGAAAAGATTTTTGAAGAAAATTGTGATGATGTCAATATCAAGTTTGATTTGGATGAACTTGATACAAAAAATATTGAATTGGAACATGCTGTGGCATCATTACAAAAAGAAAATGAGCATTTGAAACAGACTTACAAAAACCTGTTTGATTCAATCAAACGTTCACGAGTTCAGACTCAAAAATCAATCATGAAACAAAAAGAGACTGAAGTTTTGAAGTCTCAAATGTCTGAATCCGCTGATGAAAAGTTTGCAAAAGGATGAGTCTCAAATCAAAAATGTTTCCTATCCAAATCCCCTGTTTGATTCTAATTCTTCAGATTTTGAAACGGAAAATGCAAATCATGCGCTTCAAACAAAAGTGCTTGAGCTTGAAACACTTTTAGCTCAACGAACAAACGATCTTGAGGATGCAAAAACTGATCTTTTCAACAAAACGAACAAATTCGAAACATATTTTGAAAGACTTGAAAAAGAAAATATTGTTTTCGAACGGAAATTGGCACGTAAAATAGATGATTCAAAAGCTGAAAAAGATCAATTTTTGAAACAAATTGCTTCTTTGGAATCTAAATTGGCATCTCAAGATCTTCTTCAAAAAGAATACAGTGATTTGCGATCATCATACAATGCCTTAAAAACAAAGTTTGATGATCTTAACCGTTCAAAAGGAAAATCTCCTGTTTCAAACAAGTTTCCCCAAGAGGGTAGTGTTTCGAAGAAGACTTACACGGGTGAATCTTCAAAACCATTTTCAAAAAAGGTTTCCCAGTTTACAACCTATTCTTTGCAAAAAGGAAGGAAGTTTTCAAAGAAACCACGATTTTCTGAAACACCTACTCCTCCAAAGCTTTCAAGGTCAAACATGTCTCATGAAGAGACTTCAAGATTTCAAACTCCACAATCTAGCTTTACACGGGTAAGGCAAGTGTGGAGACCAAAGCAAAGTCCTTCAAACTATGAAAAACTTCCGCTGCAACACAAGGACTCTGTTTTGAAAAATGGTTTTAAATCTCCGTTTATTCCGCGAGTGTTATTTCCAGATGAAAAACCGGTTTTCAGTCCTCGTTGGAATTCAACTTCTTTGAATCAGATTGACACAACTTACAAATGGTTTTCAAAATTTACTAAACCCGTTGGCGCAGTGCTTAAATGGGTTCCAAAGGTTGTTGTCTAATCTGGTCAAAATGGCTTTCGTATATTTCAGTACGAAACCCGCGCTTAATTTAATGGCTTTCGTGCACTTCAGTACGAAACCCGCGCTTAACCCAATGGCTTCTGAACACATCAGTTCAGGACCCGATCTTCAAAGAAAGGAAAGTGCTTCATCAAAAAATTTCGAGCGCTTATGCAAAAATCTAAATGGCTTGTAAGTATTTCAGCTTACAACCCGAGCTTCAACGTTTTGGCTTATGTACACATAACAGTGCATAACCCGTTTTTCAAAGAAAGGACCCTGTTGTACAATTTATGGCAACAATCCTAAAAGAAAAGAAGTTTTCATGCAATGTTTATTCAAACTTCTTAATCTTAAGCAAAATTTTACTCAAAATTTCTCAAAAGTTTTTTCAAAACTTTTCAAAAATTTTGCTTAAGTTTTTCAAATTGTTACTCCCCACTTGCTTCAAAGTTTACAAAAAATGTCACAACCAATGCAAGTTCTGAGGGGGAGTATTTTAGAAACAAATTTTGTTCCAAAAAGTTCATGCATATCAGTTTCTCCCTATTAGCTTTCAAAAAACAATGATTTTAATCAAACGGTATCAAAAATACCATCGAAATGCTATTTTTGAGGGGGAGAAATGTGATTAAAATGTGATCGTGAGTCGAGCTCTACAAAAAGACTCAGAAAGTACCATCGAATTGACGAAGCTTAAATGTCAGTAATCGAAAAGACTAGTCCAGGACGGGTAATAATTTCAAGATGGTTACCCATTGATGTAAACGTGTCTCGCAAAGGACTTGTCTGAGTAGAATGTACCAATTCGAGAGATGATCATTGAATATGACCGGGACGGGTAATAATTTCAAGCTAGTCTAACTAGTGATGTAAGCGTGTCTCGCGAAGGTCATGTTCATTGAAAATCGATCATTTCAAATGTGCGAACTCTACCCAACATGTGCTATTTATTTCAAAAATGCATGAGCATATGTGAAGGGGGAGTATTTCAGAAAATGCAAAACTCTTGAAGTGTTAACCAAAATGTGTTTTATACATAAACTCTTTGAGAGATTTTCACAAAAGGTTTTATGGCATGCGATCAACAAATCTAGGATAATCATGGAGTAATAAGGTGATTATGGTTAGGTAATGTCTAATGATCCGCCAGAACCGGAGGGATCTACTCAAGGACTATTCCAATAGCTTAGCATTAGAAGTCCTTAGGAAAGATTGAAAAAAGGAGTATAATGAGAAAGGAGAAAGAAGGGGTTGAAGAATGAAAAAGAAAAGTTTTTGTAAGGGTGAAAAGAAATAGCCCTCCATGAAAACTTAGGAAAGAAACCGGGTCAATACATATGCTATCGGTACTCACTAAGGTGATACTGATATTGAAGACAAGACGTCATGGACCCAGTGACGCGGTGCACAAACCCCTCCTAGCCACTCATATATCTCTTAAAAGATATTTGTTTCATTTCTCACGGAGATCAATGCATAATCTATCGACCTCTCACTCCGAGATGTGTTGATATTGAAAAGGTGGCACTCTGCTCCACGCCTCCGACATCTAAAACCAAAACGCACATAATTGAGTCTAGAGCCATGAGATTCATCAAAGATCTCTTAGGAACACTTCCAATAAAATACACTTGTGTTCGCCAAAAAGGACATAAGTTGTAAGTGTCATAATGAGATCTGAACCTGGAAGAGCTGGACGATTTATTGCTAATTGTTTTATGCAGGTACTGAAGAAAGTCCATCGATCATCGTATGTCTCAACATCTACATTGGAAGAAACGACGCTGTAAATACATGAAGATGTTGATCAAGGCAATGAACAATCCAAAAGGCGATACGATGAAGATCACAATGCATGAAGGAACAAAGAATCACAAAGTTCAAGATGCTGAAGTATAAAGATCTAATCACGTAGTGCATCTTTTGAATGACCATCCCTTAGGGGGAGATTGTTAGCTTTAGTTTTTATAGTTTAAAGTGATGGTCATTCACTTTGTTATAACTTTGTGTTAAGTGGGCTTGTATTAGATTTTGTATCAATTGTAAAATCCCAATCCAAGTACTAAAGTCCACGAAGCCCACACAAGGCCCATTAGGAAAATGCCTTGTAGTATTTAAAGCACAAATACTTCTCATTTGAGAAGTGGTTCACTGTGAAGTGTTGTGTGAAATAAAGAAAAGGTTTAACATATATTCATCTCTCTTTCTATATCATTCGATCCAACACCACAGTCCCATCTCATCTCTTGTGTTTAACGCCAAATATATGTGTGATAAAGAGTGATTATCGACTACAACAATGTCATTGTATCATTTTAAAAATAAAGTTTCCTTTTAAGGAAATAAACTAGTAGATGTGTAAAATGTAATTCTAAGTAATCTTGTGAAATGTAAAATGTGTTTTAAAGTGACTTTAGCTAGTATTTATAATTTGCTAAAAGATATACTTTGTAATTGTCATTAACAAAACTAAGTAAAGATCATAAAATATAAATAACGTTTTTAGGACGATATTTGTATTAACACTTAGGACGAGACTAAGAAGAAAGATTCACCATTCAGTGAGGCGGAACTCCCTGAGTGTCACTTAAGCCGAAGAAGAAGGTAATGGGTTCAGTGAGTGATGACAAGAACTCACTGAACCTCAGTCTCCTCAACAACAATTGTAATTTTGAAGACTGAAGACCAAGCCTGAAGAATCTGAAGTCTGAAAAAAAGGCGGGACAAGGCGGGAAAAGTTTGAATAGATAAGGAAATGTCTTTATTAGGGCCAAAGTCAAACTTTCCCTGAATGGCGTGAGAACAAGAACAGTGTTATCACCGACGCTCAGAAAGCGGTTTCAACCTTATCCCAAAATAGATTCTTGTAACTGTCAAAATACTGTTGTATCTTTGTCAGACTAGCTAGGTCATCCTTTTGTACTTTTTAGTCACGGGTGCTCTTTTATACATGTGTATAAATAGGAGTCATAAGGGAGAAAAGTGGATAAGTTTTGTGCATTAAAAGCTTAGACTTTCACAAAACCACTTTTCTCCCCCAAAGAGCAACCTAGTCCCTGAAATAGCTCAGTGGTTCATTTATTGTTGCCACTCAAGCATAGCTTGAGTTTAGTGAGGAGAACACCATACCTTGTCGTTTCAATCCCAAGTGTTATTTTCGCTAACACTTGGGTATAGATTCTTTTGATTAATTTCTAATAAGAATTTAAACGTTGAAAAACTTGTGTTTTTATATTTACATTTTACTTATTTGTCTTAAATTAATCATTACATTAATTCAGTCATAGAACACAATTAGATTAACTTTGTAGCTAATTCTGCTAGTGTAACGGGAACAACAGTAATTAAAGCCCAGTTGCCAACAAATAGAAGAAACCCTAAAATCCTAATCAA